>ML797805.1:189424-211858 GCA_009831015.1 Picea engelmannii | reverse complement strand
CAAATGTTAATTTTAGTCTTCTTATTTAATGCTCTCAACGACTTATTCTCTCTACCCTAATCTACTTGACATACGAAAATGAAAGTGTAAAAGTATAATTATACAACCAATGAAGCCAAGCTGACACTTCATTAACATCAAGATATCRACCATTGAGTTTTCYTATCCACTAAAAAAAAMWGWTAGGTCAAGTAAAAAATTATCATGAACTGGCACAAATATTAAATCATGACAAAATATAGAATCAAACTCACAAAGATGAATGAGAGAAACAATATGATGGCAATATTGGCATGTGCATCCACAAGAGTTTTCTATCCATTATCGAATAGGGTTGCAATATGACAGTGATAGTCCATCCTTGCTCCACGAAAGGTCTTCATGATCCACCCTATGCATATCACAAGGCTAATCCATAGGCTCTAATGAATTACCTCATTTCCTTCCATGTAAAATATCACTCCTTAATATTTTGCAAAATATGCAAAATAAATCGACCTAGTTTTGGATAAATTCTCTATCTTATATATAATAACTTATATAGGATTGAAACACGATGAATCCTAACCCTCGTAATAGATGATTTGGTGATGAACCCTCTTATTAAAACATTTAGTGGGATGATTCTTATATCTTATGTTCCTTTAGGACCCTCCTTAAGATTCTTTGGATCTATCCCTTGTATTGCCTAGGGGTTATGCATAGGGGTGGCTCAAGGACATTTTTAAACCATCCCTTGTTAAAGGGTCCCTTACACATTCCTTGATCAATAATGTTTTCAAATTATCCTTTATAAAAGGGTGTTACCCATGATTTTGGTCATCATGATGATGTATTGATGATGGTGTACTTAGGCTCTTCATAAGAACTTTCTCCTGAGAAAAGTTACTTTCATCTCTTCCCAGAAAAATCATTTTTCAAGGAGGTTCGCAGGCTGCTTATATATTTGGGTGCGAGAATGCCTGATTCTCGCAGGCTGCCTTAAGCCAGGGTGTGAACTTCTTGCATTGTGTTGAATAGCTAGGGTGCGAACTCTTCCTAAAGCATGGAAAAAGATGGATTCTCGATGTTTTTAGAAGGGAATATTCTAGAAGGATGGGTTGGAATTCAAATGGTTATCTTTGTACTAGATTCCTTGATATTTTGGGATCATTCTTATCCAAGTAACTATCTCATTCTCTCCTATATATTGAGGGAATTCTCATGGAAAAGGTTAATCAAGATTCATTGGAGAATTGGTGAAATAATTGTGTGAAGGACTTAGCTGAACAACAGCTTGGAGACTCTAGCAAGTCTATCAAGAGGATTTGATCTTCTTCATACAAGGATTGAGAAAATATGTGTGTGGAAGCCAAGAACCATCGAAAGGAAGCTTGCGACGTCAAGGCTATCAGGTTGTAATCTTTACTTTCCATCAATATGATACAACGACATGTCCCTTTCCCATAAAGCTATTCTCACTTTATTGTGTAATTCCTTGATCATACACATAAGTTGATTGTTGAATATATCTTGCTATGTTCACTTTGGTTGGTTTGTGTTGTCTTGTTCTTGACCTCACGAGAGCACCAGAGCGAAGCAGGAGAAACAGAGACCCTAGGAAGTGATATAAAGGTATGTTACTTGTTCCTTCCTACTAGTTGATTCAATGGTCAAAACTTAGGGAAAGAGTCATGTCCTGTCCTGTTTTGTTCTAGATCCAGGTGGATCTAGGGAGATCTGTTAGTGTCCACACCTACCGATTAGTCTGATAACAAAATTGCCGACTCCACTGGGGAGCAATCCCATTTTATTTGTGGATTTTGGTGTTTTTCTATGGCCATTTGCTCTTGTTTTACTGTTCTCCTTTCCTATCAATCTCTGAGTCTTCAGGATATCCTGATAGACCCTCTGGGTCCAGAGGCCTTTTCTAATTTTGCTTCATTTTCCAAAAATTTGACTAGTTTCAGAGGTTCTCGCATTGCACTTCACTGTAGCATGCAAGAATCTATAGAGTTCGCACTCTGCCTTTAGGTTCAGTCCGAGGTTGTCACACTCTGCTCAAGGGCCACCTGCCAGAATGCCTAATTCTTGTACTGTGTAGTATTTCCAGCCTGCGAACTCATTTTTTCAAAAAATTGGATTTGAGTTTTGGCATCTTCAACTGCCCAGATCAGTCTAGGTGCCTCATAAGAGTTTCTTGGACCACTGATTGATGTCTTTCTTGTCTTCGTTTGCGTGCATGAACAGTCTTAGGATTTCAAGTCTCTTCTTTTCACTCTTGTCTTGACTTTTGTTTCTTGACTTTTCTTGGCATAACCATACTCTCTAATTTCAGAATCTGAGTGTGCTTGATTGGTTAAGGACCGATGATCAGTTGAAAGTTGAGTTTCTTGGTCTTTATCATTTTCCTTTTGTTTGAAAGATTTTCTTATGCACTTGAAAAGACTAAATTGGTTTGCTTGTTATTTTTGTTTTCATTGAAAGAATGGATTGGGTTTTTATCATTACCTGTTCATTAGTTTTTGATTTTATGTACTCTCATTGGCATAGTGAAGGTCCTTTTTGAAAAGTAAACAAAGTTTTTCTTTCAAAAAATCTTTTTCGTCTTTGAAAACATTGAAAATCAAATTGTTGACATTATTGAAAAAGAAGCAATAGAGAATTGTTATTTGATGCGTGTTTTGTTGCATTTTCATTTTAAAGGAAATTTTGCATTGTAGTTCAAGGTTCATATGGAAAAATTTCTTTTTCCCTCCCATACATAGGATTCATTGAACGAAAAAGTGATATATTTCATTCTCATCCATGCATTGTTGGGTCAGAGTCATACAACATAAGTTTCATCTCCGTTTCCTTTAAGTAAACAAGAGATCTTAATAACACTGTGCAATCATAAAATTTAACTAGTAACTCTTTTCTAGGGCTCTATTACACCAACATTTAGCTAGGCTAACGCTTTGGAGTAGGAAGATAGATACACTCTCCAAAAGAAAAAAATACACAATAATATCTTGTGTTAGGGAGTGTTAAATTCCATTTGCAACATCTTGTCCTGGGAAGCCCTTCTTACACAAGGGTCAAGCACGAGGTCGCATTGATATTGACAGAGTTACTCACCCTTCTTTGTTGATATTAGTGTAGAGATTGCACGTATTATGGGGATCACTCAGAGGTATACCCACAATGATGAGTGGAATCCTTTTGAGTTGATTTCGGGCTAGATACCCTGCCCTTGCATGTGGATCGGACTGTCGACTATTCCCCCAGGATTTATTGTTGTTGGTGGTGACCTTAGTGGCCTATATTTCTAGGTTCTTACCCGAGGTGAATGTGGAGGGGAAGGTCTTCATGGTACCTGGAATTGACGTTGACCAAAATCACTCAGGCTCCTTGGAGGGTATACCCAAGATTATGTGTGGGAGCTTGCACCAGGGTGTAAGTCCGTTAAGCAGGTCATCAACGTAACTTTTCCACCCTAGCCCAGCCCCTTCTCGTCTCTTTGTTGCGACGTTGGATTTCATCACCAACTAGTGGCTTCGAAATTAGAAGGTCTTGTATGCTTGGTGTTGCTCCCTAGATTTTGTTTACTAGCGTGTGTTGTTTGTTTCTCGAAGTTGACCATTGGATTTTCTTTGCGAAGTTTGTCACTCATTTACAATAGCTCCTTTGCGTCATTCACATAGAATGCAGGGTTTATCTCTAGAGCATATGGAAGGTTCTCAACCCTTGCCTACCAGTACACCTGAGGGCTCTCCTTGGTAGAGTGAAGTCACAGTCGTCACCACACCACAAGTGGAACGCATTGACTCTCTAGAACATTTTCAAATTACAAATACTTGAGAGGATTTTCGACTTCACCCCGATTCTAAGAGACATTTTATGCGAGCAAACTCTTCCAGAGACTTAATTGTTGTGTATTCCGGATCTCCGTCTGGACCTGGGGACCAAGATCCTTTTTGGTCTATGGGAATTTTTTGACGGGACCTTTTTGGTCCAGGTTCACCCGTGATTTCTGAAATCAACCCACCTGTGATTTCCGAAATATATAGAATAGAGACAGTACCGGTGACTATCGCTTATCACTTTACCCTCCCTACCAAAATGGCCCATCTCACAACTACTTCGAGTGTTCCAACCGGGTTTACTGCGGTTAGTCTTGCTCCTATAAACACATCGTTAATGCCCAACGTCATTCCAACACTACCACCTGGATACCGTGCGTTAAATACTTCCATTCCTACTCCTGTGCAAACTCCATCTGGCTCTCCTAGTGGTCCTTCTTCTTCTGGGCACTTTCTTCTCGGTTTTGTTCCAACACTCCCTCAGTTTCCTTTTGGAGGACCTTCTTCGTCTTCTACTGGCAATCCTAATCCTAGTGGCACTATTCCGTCATTCACTCTAAATTATCAGTTTCTGGTTGGTGGACAATTTCACCAAGGTGGTATGACACAACCCCCTCTCAGTGGGAAAATCCCAATTGGAACTTTTCCCCCAATTGGAACACCACCTTCGATGGGAGGACTGACCCCACCTTATGGACAAAACATACCTCAATCCTTGGCCTAGTATTGGAATTAGTTGATCCAAAATCCTCCTCAATCGACTGGGGGCAACAGTTTCTAGCTGCGTCCGTAACACCCCCTAGCATGGGCCAACCATATTCAGGTTCATTCAATCCCATTTGGGGGGAGAATGCTCAAACTCAAGCCCCTATTCTAGGGTATAATCCTATGAGCTACTATCCTCTCCAACCACCACCGAATATGCCTGGGTATTCACATTATATGAAACTTCTTATGGTCCTACTGGTTTGCCAACAGGGCTTCCTCCCCAAAGCCACCAGTACCCACAGGTGAATCGATAGTTACCCTTTCTTGCCACTTTGGATATTCCATATTTGTCAAGGATTTTAAACGATCCTATTCGTCACTCTCCCCAATGGCCTGTTATACCAGCCAAGCTTCCATCGGACATTCCTAAATTCGATGGAAAAGTGGGAGAGGACACAAACAATCACGTTATGACTTTTCACCTATGGTGTTCATCCAACTCGTTGATGGATGACTCTATTCGTTTACATCTTTTTCAACGAACCCTCACAAGTTCTACTGCGAAGTGGTATATTGAATTTCCCCGAGGTTTCTTCTCTGACTTGAACACCTTATCTATGGCTTTCCTTACGCATTACCAGTTGCCGATCCATTATGATACCGGGACTGATATTTTGACTTCCTTCAAACAGACTAAAGGCACTCATATATCTGATCACATCCATGAGTGGTGAAGGAGACGATGTCTCATTAAACTTGAGCTCCCTGATCAATTACTGGCAGAATGGTTTACAAAATCATTTGTGAACGAAATTGGTAAGGACATTGCCATGGGTCGCGTAGTCATGGAAGAGAAGGCTATAATTCATGCTCAATATCTTGACCTCATTTACTCGCAAACGGGAACCCTTTAAGATTTATTACCAGACTTACCTCGTCCTAATCCTTCCAGCACTTCAACTACTACAGCTGCCTCGCATGCAGCTGACGGTGTGATTGGTACTGCCCAAGCCCAATCACATTCCGCTTCAAGCACAAACCCTAAATCTTCTTCTTCTAATGTTCAAAATGCTCCATCTCCTGCCACTCCCACCGAAAAGACTTCTGAGGTAAATGTCGTCCAATCTACCCCAGCCGGTAAAACAAAATCTAAAAAGGGGAGAGGTAAGAATAAGGAGGGAAAAAATAATTCTCAAGCAGAGAAAACCAAAACTACCCCTGTTGACGATCGGGATAAGCGCAAACCAATATACCCTTGCCTTATCTATGGTTATGATCACTACACGAAGGATTGTCCATGACGTGCCAAGGTCACTAAGTTCCTTTAAGGAGCTCCAAAACCACCTGCACCGGCTGTCTTGTCCCAACCCTTCCCATCTCAACAACAGGCTCAGTTGGTCATCCATGACCAACCCTCATCTTCTACCACCTCCTATGTTTTGATGTGTACTGGAATGTTGCACTCACTACTCGAGCCAAAGATTATTCTCCCTCTAAGGACAAGGTTGATGATTTACCCCCTTCCTTGGTACAACCCTCTCCTACGACTCCACCTACCAACGGTCCTTTTCATCTCGAACGACCGAGCCTCGACATAGTTCTGCGACCCCCCCCAAAGGGCGTCGTTCGAAAATCATCTTTCAATCCTCATGCTCGTGTGGCCCAGAAATACAACATTATTGAAGATCTGGCCCAAGCACCCTCTATGATGTTAGCCCTTGAATTCCTTCAAACTTGTCCTGCACAACGAAAGGCACTGTTGAAAGCTATCGGTGGAATTGACCCAACAGATACGAATTTAATAATCTTTGACTTGGAAGATCACATCCCAAGGTTACCCCCTCAACTCGTGTTCCAGATCCAAGTGGTTGTCTCTGACAAAAACATTTGTTGAGCTGTTATCGATGAGGGTGCCTCGACGTGTGTCATGTCTCTTGCTTGCTGGAAATCCATTGGCTCTCCTTCTTTGAATGAATCCCAGAACACTCTTAAAGCCCTCAAATACTCTGTTTTTAAGCCCTACGGTGTTGTTCCTTCGTTTCCCATCACGTTAGAAGGAAAAACGGTCCAAGTCGAAGTGGAAGTATTTGATGCTCCCCTTGATTATAATATTCTGCTTAGACGTAGCTGGATCGATTCCATGCGCGCCATTGTGTTGACCCTTTTCCATGTAGTACGTTTCCCTAATCAAGGAAAGGTTGTTACCGTCGACCAACTCATCTTCTTTAATTCTGATACTCGTACATGCAACGTACTGTTTATTGCTAACCCCCCCCCCGGGCTATGAGAACGTCGGTGTTGGCCTTCTCAAGGACTCCTTGTTAATGGGTACTTTCCCCATTCCACCGCCCTGTAATTTCCCCCACCTCTTAGAGAGGTGATGAGGAGACTCAGTGGCCTGGGCACCCCCACTAGGTCATAGTCTCACACTAAGGGGGAAGGTCAACTAGACTAAAGTTATATTTTTAAGTTGACTTGAGAAAGAAAAAGGATAAAGGGAGTAAAAGATAACTCAACAGAAGAATAGAAATTAACCATGGGAGTAGCCTAACTCAATAGAGAATCAGAAGGAAAAAGTACAAGTAAGAGGTTGGGGCACACCTATCATTCATCCTAATTTTTGGTATATTTCTTGTTAGTGCTCTTGAGCATTCAGTTTGGGGGTTTGTTGTACAAACCCTTGTGAGCAACTCAATGGTGAAATATCCACTCACCTTGTTCCACATCTTGGTCTCGGGGATGAAATATTCCTCCACACCATTCTATTCTCAACATATCTCTTTCTAGAGCCCCAACAGACAACAAGACCATATTATTGGGGAATTTCCAGCAAGGGCGCACCATACCATTGAGGAAGGTTCGATTTAGCTATTCAGGAGGGCACAACTCTCTTAGAAGATTTTTCACTTGGAGAGGTTTGCCTTGTACGTTGGGCTTGAAACTTCAGGAGGAGGATCCCACTGCCCTAATCTATCACTTGACCGAGTTTGGGATCGTTCAGAGCATTCTTCCATCAGGGCCGAATTATTGAGGGCTTCTGTCTCCACTTGGAGCATGGCACTCTCTGGTTGAAGGTTTCGACATTCAGATCTGCTTGATACTGGTATTCATTACTTATTCATCCTTTAGAGGCTTCTTTGTATTGACGGGAGCATTTTGTAGCAACTCATATCTATTTTTTGTACGACCATCTGAGGTTTATGCCAGATTGTCCATCTATTGTATTGATCCTACATTGCTTATAATAAAAGGGTCAGATCTTTACTTGTGCTTCTATATATTGAATGTATGATGATCTTCATATATTGAATGAATCTTGTATGCACTTAATAGCTCAATAAACACTAACACGTTCACAAACCAGTGGTAGTTAGTGATTCCCCACCAGAATTTGGCTTGGGATCATTATAGTGGTATCAGAGCTTTGATCCTCCAAACCTGTGGAGGGATCGGCGCATGCAGAGGTACAGTAGTATTTTTATGGGTCGAAAGAAGAAATCGAGCAGTGAAACAGAGGCTGAAATGGAAGGGTCAGGGGATGACCATGAGCCTTTAGGCTTGGCTCTCATAGCAACTGAGTTTGATAAGTTCCAGCAATCCATCAACCGCACGGAAAGCACATTGGTCCAACACTTGGGCGAGTACCATGAAACCAACAGAAGGGGACATGCCGAACTCTCTGAAACTTTGAAGAGGGTTCACGAGAACCTGTAGATAATGAATAAGAATCAATCCAAGCTAAATGAACTTCTAATGCAAGAGAACCATCAAGGGAAGAACCCTGATATGTACGGGAATAAGGATGCTGGTGGATCCGGGGAAATCCATGAGGAGACCAGATACAATCCGAAGAAAGTAGTTAGATCCGAAGGAAGTTTGGATGGAGACATAGGCCAGGGTCAGATGGGTAGCAGGGTCAATCAGAGATGATACATACCTATGTTCACAGATGATCAGCTTGGTCGACATTCAGGTAGCAGAGCTAACCCTAGACCCTACATGTCCACATTCACAGATGAGCAATGGCAACAGGAACAGGTAGAAGAATTTGTGGAGAAAATGGCAAGGAGTACCAAAGAATAATACAGTTTGGATATGAAGATCCAAAGACAGATGTCCCTAGATCAGTATTGCCAACTTAGGTTCAAAAATCAACCTAGGATAAACTACAGGGGTAGTTTTGAGTTTGAACATAGAGCAGGGAAGATAGAAATTCCATACTTTGACGGTACAACCAAGATGACAGCACAGTCTTGGGTACAAAAGTTGGATACTTACTTACAACTCAACCCCATGAGGGAGATGGAGGCCATCAAGTTTTCAACTATGTACTTGGATGGCAAGGCTCATGACTGGTGGTATCACGGACTCACCACACTCGACCACAATAAGATTGTGTCCTATACAAAATTCACTCAGAGGCTCATTAATATATTTGATCAAGGATATCCTGAGTTACATTTTCGGGAGATCACCCAACTCAAACAAACAAGTACAGCTAAATCATACATTGATGAATTTCATAGGTTGGAAGTGATGGTGCAAGATATGTCCCCGACCAGGCTCATGATGCTTTTCACAGAAGGGTTGATGGAACCTATGAAGGGTTGGGTAAAGGCCTTCAAGCCTACTAGCCTACAAGAGGCCATTTGGAAGACGAGGGATTTGGGTCTAGCCGCTAAACCTAAATTCATACCCATACCACCTCTCAACAATGGTGGAAGAGATCAAAGGTCTCCAATAAACCAGGGGGGACGTGACCCTAAGGGTTTTGACAAAGGTCGTGGAAGAATAGATGACAACACTAGGAGAGAACTGAGGAGGAAGCAACTCTACTTCAAATGCAAGGAACCATGGAACCCATCACACAAGTGCATGGGATGTGGTCAGGTGCACTACATTGAGGTCACTTCAGACAACGAAGAGGAAGATGAGATTGGCCAGATACAGAACATGGAGGCATAAACCACTGAGGTAGTAGAGGAGGAGCAGATCATGGGACATGATAGTATGGCCACCTTGGCATCTATCAGTGGGGTACCCAAGTATAACACCTTCCGAATAAGGGGGGTCTTGCAGGGTCAAAGAGTTTCAGTCTTGATTGATGGAGGAGCTTCCCACAACTTCATTGATGCAACATTATTGAAGAGGAGGCACATACCCACAGTAGAATTTGAAGGATTCAAAGTGGAGGTTGCATGAGGAAGCACTATGCCCTGTGACAGATATATTCCGGGCATGAAACTTACCTTGGGTAGGCATGAGCTGATACAGGACATCTATGTCATGGACCTTTCGGACACCAACATCATCCTAGGGGTTCAGTGGCTCAGCACACTGGGGCCTATCACCACCAACTACAAAACAATGGAAATGTCATTCACAGAGGAAGGTGGACGAAAGGTAGTGCTGAGGCGCATAACAGGGAATGCTTCAAAGGTAGCCATGACCAAGAGGATGGAGGCCATCTTCCGGAGGGACGAGATAGTATATGCAACAAAATGTAGGATTGTGACACGTTTGGATGAACAGGGAAAGGTTCAATACACTCCAGAGATCAAAGAAATCCTTGACAGGCACCACAAGGTGTTTGGGATTATTCCTCCAGCAATACCACCAGATAGAGGGTTTGAGCACATTATTGAGCTAGAGGAAGGGGCCAAACCAATTATCACCACACCATATAGACACCCCAAGAAGTACAAAGATGAGATAGAGAAGGACATCAAGGAACTTTTGGACATGGGGCACATCAGACCCAACAACAACCCTTTTGCTTCTTCAGTAGTACTAGTGAAGAAGAAAGATGGCACTATGAGAATGTGCATTGACTTTAGGGATTTGAACAAAAAGACCATAAAAAACAGGTACCCGATACCCAGGATTGATGAAATGTTGGACGAACTGCATGGGGCCATCTACTTCATGAAGATTGATCTTCGCTCTAGTTATCATCAGATCAAGATGAGGGAGGAAGACATCTCAAAAATGACTTTTATATGTCACTACAACCATTATGAGTTTTTGGTGATGCCCTCTGGTTTAACCAATGCCCCTGCTACATTCCAATCATGTATGAACCATGTGTTCAACAAGCAGCTGAGGAAGTACCTATTGGTATTTTTTGATGACTTTCTTATCTATAACAAGACGTGGGAGGAGCATCTCAGGCATGTGGATCAAATTTTGTCAATCATGGAGGAACAATCACTGTATGCTAAGGAGTCCAAATGTGAGTTTGGAATGACAGAGATCCTCTATTTAGGACACATCATCGGGGCAAAGGGGGTACAGGTACATCAGGAGAAAATACAAGCCATCATGGAATGGCCTACTCCTAAGACACTCACCAAATTGAGAGGATTTCTGGGTATGTGCACGTATTATAGGAAATTTGTCAAAGGATTTTCTCAGCTGTGTGCACCTTTGAATGATTTGACTAAGAAAGGAGCCTTCAAGTGGGACAAGGAGGCCCAAATAATGATGGACAAGATGAAGGAAGTGATGAGTACGTGCCCAGTCTTAGCCCTTCCAGATTTCAGTCTTCCTTTTACCTTGGAGTGTGACGCCTCCAGGGAAGGAATAGGGGCCATACTGATGCAAAAGAGGCACCCGCTTGCCTATGAGAGTCATAAGCTTAGGGGTCCCGAACTACTCTACAACATTTATGACAAAGAAATGATGGCTATCATGCATGCACTAGCCAAATTTCGGCAATACTTGGTTGGTGCCAGGTTTGTGGTCAAGTCAGATCATAACAGTCTCAAATATCTATTGGAACAGAAGGACTTGAACAAGAGGCAACAAAAATGGGTAAGCAGAATACAGGCCTATGATTTTGACATTGAGTTTTTCAAGGGGAAGAACAATGTGGTGGCTGATGCCTTATCCAGGAGGCCATCCATCCTTGCCATAACAGGGGTAACAGTTGACTGGAAAGACCATCTGGTGATGGAGTATGCAGAGGATCAGTTTGCGTGCCAGCTACTGGACGAACAGGTACAAGATGAAGATTTCAAGGTTATAAATGACCTCATCTACTACAAAGACCGAATCTTCTTGGTTCTTGGATCGACCTTCAAGGCTAAAGTATTGCAGGCGTGCCATGACTCACCAATGGCAGGACATCAGGGGATCAACAAGACGTACAAGCAGGTGAGAGAAAGGTTCTCTTGGAAGGGTCTCAAGGAGGATGTGATTAAGCACATCAAAGAGTGTACTACATGTCAGGAAAACAAGGATGAGCAGACGCACCCAGTAGGACTATTGCAACCCTTGCCCATTCCAGAGCACAAGTGGGAAAGCATATCCATGGATTTCATCACTGGATTGCCAAAGACGCAAGGGAAGGACTGCATATTTGTAGTGGTGGACAGGTTAACAAAGTTTGCACATTTCTTCGCCATAGCTACCGACTTTAGTGCAGCACAGGTGGCTGAAATGTTCTTCAGGGAGATTTTTAGGTTGCATGGCCTACCCAAGACCATTGTCAGCGATAGAGATAACAGGTTTATGAGTACTTTCTGGCATGAGTTATTCAGGTTGGTTGGTACGGCCTTGACCCCTTGCACCAGCTATCACCCTCATATGGATGGACAACCAGAGATAGTCAACAAATGGATGGAGGGATACCTAAGAAACTATGTGGCAGGGCAATAGAAAGCATGGACGAGATGGTTGCATCTGGAAGAGTATTGCTACAACACCACCCAACATATGTCCATTGGCATGTCACCATTCTGAGCCTTGTATAGCTATGATCCTTTATCGTTTGTGGAGATTGTGTTTGGTGACAACAGGGCACCTATGGTATAGGATTGGATCGAACAGATCCAGGACATTCTCAGGGAACTGAAGGATCATCTACAGAGGGCACAAAACCAACATAAGGTCCAAGCGGACAAGCACCAAGTTGATCGTACTTTTGAGGTTGGCGACTTAGTCTATCTGAGACTGCAACCATACAGGTAGGCGTCCATTAAAAGAATAAGAGTAGAGAAACTGCATCCATGTTTCTTTGGACCCTATAGGGTCAGCAGAAAGATAGGGGTTGTAGCTTATGAGCTGGAGCTTCCACAGGGCAACAAAATACACAACATCTTCCATGTCTCCTGTCTTAAGAAAGCCCTCGGCCAGCACATCAAACCTATTGAGGTATTACCCCCCATGGATGAAGATGGGATAGCTTATTCTAATTTCGGAAGAGACATTGGAAGTTCAAGAGAAGAGGCTCAGATACCGAAGCATCAAGGAGTACCTGATCAGGTGGAAGGATTTACCCATTGAGGATGCCACTTGGGAAAAGGAGCACGTGGTCAGAGAAGCATGTTTGGAATTGCTTGAGGACAATCAATTTCAAGCAGGGGAGACTGTAATGTCCCCCACCTCTTAGAGAGGTGATGAGGAGACTCAGTGGCCTGGGCACCCCCACTAGGTCATAGTCTCACACTAAGGGGGAAGGTCAACTAGACTAAAGTTATATTTTTAAGTTGACTTGAGAAAGAAGAAGGATAAAGGGAGTAAAAGATAACTCAACAGAAGAATAGAAATTAACCATGGGAGTAACCTAACTCAACAGAGAATCAGAAGGAAAAAGTATAAGTAAGAGGCTGGGGCACACCTATCATTCATCATAATTTTTGGTATATTTCTTGTTAGTGCTCTTGAGCATTCAGTTTGGGGGTTTGCTGTACAAACCCTTGTGAGTAACTCAGTGGTGAAATATCCACTCACCTTGTTCCACTTCTTGGTCTCGGGGATGAAATATTCCTCCACACCATTCTATTCTCATCATATCTTGTTCTAGAGCCCCAACAGACAACATGACCGTATTATTGGGGAATTTCCAGCAAGGGTGCACTATACCATTGAGGAAGGTTCGATTTAGATATTCAGGAGGGCGAAACTCTCTTAGAATATTTAGCACTTGGAGAGGCTTGCCTTGTACATTGGGCTTGAAACTTCAGGAGGAGGATCCCACTGCCCTGATCTATCACTTGACCGAGTTTGGGCTCGTTTGGAGCATTCTTCCATCAGGGTCGAATTATTGAGGGCTTCTGTCTCCACTTGGAGCGTGGCACTCTCTTGTTGAAGGGTTCGACATTCATATCTTCTTGATACTGGTATTCATTAATTATTAAACCTTTAGAGGCTTCTTTGTATTGACGGGATCATTTTGTAGCATCTCATATCTATTGTTTGTACGACCATCTGAGGTTTATGCCAGATCAACCATCTATTGTATTGATCCTACATCGCTTATAATAAAAGGGTCAGATCTTTTCTTGTGCTTCTATATATTGAATGTATGATGATCTTCATATATTTAATGAATCTTGTATGCACTTAATAGCTCAATAAACACTGACACTTTCACAAGCCAGTGGTAGTTAGTGATTCCCCGCCAGAATTTGGCTTGGGATCATTACACGCCCGATGTTCCATGCTCGTCAGTTGCTTCCATCAACATGATCTCCACCTTGCCTCATGAACTTCCTGCGTCTCATGACCCTTGGATAGTACCTGACCCCAGAGATCATCTTCGTTTTGGCGAAAAAATGTCGTTAAGTCTAGTTGAATCCACATATCAGGCCATCCAATCGACAACCCCTGCTATCCCCTCTCCTGGTGAGTTGTCTCCCAGTCCTTTTCGTGTTATTTTTCCCACTGATGAGATGATCATGTCCGTCATGGAGGACACCCCTTGGGACGATGGGAATCATTGTTCCATCCTCTTTCTGGAGAAACATACCCTTGAGAACTAACAATGGATTTCGACCCCGTCGACCGTTCTCGAGTCTGCACATGATGTGTTTTCCGAAGGGAACTTAAGCAATATCTCACCCACGATTCCCATTGACATATCCATCAAACCTGGAATCATCGAAAATGTCCATATTGGAGCTTCATGTTCCCCTGACGAAATAGTCACGTATACGTCCCTGTTCAAAGAGTTTCGTGACATCTTCGCCTGGAGCTACGAAGAAATGTCGGGTATTGACCCTGAGATTGTGATACATGAGATAAAGACATATCCTGACGCTAAACCCATCCGGCAATGACTTCGTCCAGTTCACCCACGTAAAGCGACTGCTATAAATCTCTAAGTCGAGAAACTTTTGAAAGTCAGCTTTATTTATCCGGTGGCTCTCACAGACTGGGTTTCCAATCTTGTCCCGATTGACAAGAAACAAGGTACAATTCGCGCATGCATTGATTATAGGGATATCAACAAAGCTTGTCCAAAAGACAACTTTCCTACCCCTTTCATCGATCAGATTGTCGATGACTATGCCGGAAGTGAAATCTTCTCTCTCATGGACGGTTTCTCCGGATATAATCAAATTAACATTGTTCCCGAGGATCAACATAAGACTGCTTTTATTTGTCCTTGGGGTACTTTTGCGTATCGGAAACTTCCTTTTGGTCTCAAGAACACTGGCGCAACTTTTCAACGCGTTATGTCTTATTCTTTTCATGATATCAAACACATCGTTAAACCATATTTGGATGATTTACCTGCTCATTCTATGCGCAGAGTCGATCACCCAACCCACCTCTAAGCCATTTTCATTCCCTGTCGGTTCTACTGTATATGTTTAAATCCTCATAAGTGCATTTTCTGTGTGGAATCCAGCCACCTTCTAGGTTTTATCGTTTCGCGTCAAGGGATCCGGGTGGATCCTTTAAAGGTTGAGGTGATCCTTAATCTCCCTCCTCCTTCTAAACTTCACCATTTGAAAAGTTTGCAAGGGAAAGAAAAATTTCTTCGTCGTTTTATCCCAAATTATGCCTAGATAACTCGTGGATTTACGCGGCTATTAAAAAAGGATTCAGAGTTCGTCTGGGATACCATTTCCAACAATGATTTTGAAGATTTGAAGTTGTCCCAAACGCGCGCTCCGCTTCTCTTTCCCCCCGATTACAGTCGTGATTATTTCCTTTACCTTGCTGCCTCGGATTACACCATTGGCATGGTTCTCAACCAAGAGGATGATGCTCACGATGAACATGTTATTTACTACTTGAGTCAAAGTCTCACACCGCATGAAATCAAGTATCAACATGTTGAGAAACTGGCCTTGGTTGTTTTCCAAGCCGTCCAATGCTTCCAACACTATATCCTCTCACGCAAGACTACGGTGATTTCTCATTGCAACCCTATGTAACACATTTTGACACGTCAATTGCTAGGGGGCAAATACTCCAAATGGATTGTGATACTCCAAGAGTTTGACTTGGAATTTGAACGTGCCAAGTCCAAGAAGTCCTTAGTTTTTGCTGAGTTGATATGTGATTTTCCCCATTCTGCAACAGAAGATGTAGCAGTTGATTCATTACCCGATGAATCTCTTTTCCTTATTAGCACTAATGATATTTGGTATGGGGATATCATTACATATCTCCAAACCCAGACTTTCTGACCACCTTTGTCCAGTACTGAACGACGTTGAATATGCTATCAAGCTTGTCAATAAATTATCCTCGGAGACACTCTTTATCGTCGGGGGATTGACTTTGTTTTTTGCCATTTCCTCACGTTTGACGAATCTGAGAAAGCTCTGAATGACTGCCATTCTGGAGCATGTGGTGGTCATATGTTTGGGTATACTACTGCCCAGAAGATTCTACGAGCAAAGTATTTTTGGCCTTCTTTGTTTAACGATTGCATCATCGCCGTTCAGAAATGCCATGCTTGCCAGACCTATAATCAAAAAATAAGGTCACATCTCACTCCTCTTCACACTATGGTCTCAGTTGGTCCCTTTGCTAAATGGGGCATCGATTTCATGACATGTCACCCTCACTCGGCCGGGGGGCATGGTTACATTATTGTAGTCGTTGATTACTTTACGAAATGGGCCGAGGCGATGCCGAAATTTGACAACACTGGAAAGACCGCAACATTATTTCTTTTTAATCACGTCATAGATCGTTTTGGTGTTCCCCAAGCTATCGTCACTGATCACGGTAGCCACTTTAGGAATTTTATGATGTCCGAACTTACTGAAAAGTTGGGTCTTCACCATGATAACTCAACGCCCTATTATCCACAGGCCAATGGCCAGGTCGAAGCAATCAACAAAGTTCTCATAACTATGCTCCGATGAATGATAGGGATTCATAAAACAAGTTGGCACACAATGTTTTTTTCGACATTGTGGGTGTACCGGACATCCTTCAAGTCCGCTACTGGGTTTACACCTTTTCGGTTAGTCTATGGTGTGGAAGACATTCTCCATATTGAATGTGAGATACCCTCTTTAAAACTAGTTGTTGAACTCCTACCCAACACCTCTGCTGAGGAAGAACGTCTATTGTATTTGATGCGATTGGACGAAACTCGACGCGATGCCACTCTAGTTATAGAATCTTAGAAAAAATGTGTCAAGGCCCAATACGACAAGCATGTCAAGCCTCACGTTTTCTCTGAAGGTGATCTTGTTCTCCTCTATGAACAAGATCGAGATATGTTAGGAGCTGCGAAATTCGAAGCCACGTGGCGAGGTCCTTATATCGTTCGACGAGTTTTGGAAAAAGGAGCTTATGAGTTGGTAGATTACGATGGTATCCCTTTGAGTGAGCCTAGGAATGGATTGTACTTGAAGAAGTACTATGCATAAAATCATCTGTTCACTAGTACTTGTATTTTTATTGTATCATAATTTTTGTGTGTTACTGCTTGCTTTTGTCGTTATCTGGTCTCTTCCCTTATGTGACGTTGTGTTTGATTTCCAGATGTCGGAGTCTTCGATACCCTACATTGGCTTTGCTGATGGTGCTAGCCATAGTACTCAGAACCTTGCTTCCGCTATGTGGGCAATTTACGCCCCTACAAATGAACTTGTCTCCTTACGAGGTGTGTGCCTCGACCATGCGACCAACAACATTGCAGAGTATAACGCCATTATTGAATTATTGGTTGATGCTATCTCGCTCAGAATTTGTCATTTGGTTTTGCGACTCGATTCGTAGCTTGTAGTACTACAGTTAAGTAATGTCTACACTATTCAAAGTCCTACTTTGTTACATGTGTATTTGCGAATTCGCCTATTGGAACGTTACTTTGATCACATTGAATATCAACATATTCCTAGATGTCTAAATACATTAACAGATGCATTGGCTAATTATGTATTGGACAGACATTTGAATCATTTATAAATCAATCACATTAATATTCACACAATATAAGGTAAACCTGTAGAATCCGTCTGTATATATAATGATCAAAAGACTTTTTTACAAAAAGTTTGTATGAAGACCAAAATGTCAAAATTTGAAGCTCATAGCTTCTACAAAGTGATGTCATGGATGACGTTCATGGTAACACACGACTTCCTGAGCAACCCTACGGAGCATTCGACTCATGGACCCTGACACTCCTACAGTATGACGCTGATCGCGTCGTGGAACCTCTTCCAGAGTCATGTCTGGAATATCTGCGGTCAAGCCCTCCAGATTTTGTTCCACCACTTGATAATCCTCTGCATATTGTGGCGTTGTCGCTACCTCTCCTCACCGCTGAATGGGAGAAGTATCGGGAGGTCTGTAAGGTCCAACATCTGTGACATCAACAATGATTTTGTATTAGTCTTTGGACGAACATATAAAACAAAAACATTTGAATATGATAAAATTCACAAAAAGCATTTAAAAATAAAAATGTGTGTACTTCTTACCAAGGTCCCCCCACTGAGCATCCTCTGGTAGTACTAAATCTGGATCTCCTCAGAAATCCAACCCATCATAAGCATAGTCGTCAACCATCAACAGCTGTGGTTGAAGCCAGTCAAAGAAAGTATCATCATACTTGATGATCGGTCTAGCCACGTGCCGGGCCATAAGCTGACACCATCTCAACGCCCTTTGATCCCTGGGAGCCGGTATACTCCACTCAACCTACAGCCTCAGTATTGGGACCCTCTTAAGGAAGAAAGACACCAAAAAATATCTGTACCCGAATTGCTTCAGGTTGCCTCATCTGCATTTGGTCAACTGTCTTTTTATGCTATGAAGCATTGCATCTTCTGAGTTGAACACCCGAGGCTCAATACACTCAATAGCATACTGGAAGTAACTCTGTAACACCATGTGAGGAGTAGAACTCCCAGCCATCCGAGCTATGGTGAATAGGATAGTACGGAGGGTCAAATCTCGTACCCCCCAAATAGCTACTTTTCCTTTCTTTCTCTCTGCCTCGGGAACACAATGTAAACGACAATACTCACTCATGGGAAGTCCACCACCTCTTCTACCAGTTAGGCTCACATAGTACCCCCGCCGTGACAATCCAGTCAAAAAGTAAATGTCCTCGATATCTAAGGACAGTGTGTGGACCCCCACATGAAATACCTACTGATCAGGGTCCCACATATGCACTAGGTACTCTAACAACCTGACTTGGGCCCTCATACCCAGGATACAAAAGTACTTCAGGAGTCCATAGTTTCTCAAAGCAACAATAGTAGGTGGATGATTTATAGCAATTTCATTGTCTTCTTCGTGATCCCTTTTGTTCCATTCAATCACAATTTTGATGGCCAATTATTTGCATAAGAGGCACAACAAGAAGATTAACAACTTTTTTCATGAATTCATTCTCTTTCATTGAGTACAATTTTAATTTTTTTTTGAGCTTTGCGGTTCTCACAGGTGCCCTTTGGGCACAATGCGAGAACCTCGTAGGCTGCCTTAGTCTCACCTGCGAGAATGCCCCATTCTCGCAGGTCCCATGTAGCCCGCCTGCGAGAATGGCACTGCGCAAGTAGGGCTTGCAAAACCAACCCAAAAATGAATTTTAACCAATGAAATTGCAAAATTAAACCATGAAAGTGTCAAGGACAAAGATCCTACCTTACTGTCACTGACAGCTCGCTGATTGGACACTCGTAACTCCTGCAATCTGATGCCGAACTTCGAGGGTAAAAGAGGGGTTTTTTGAGCTCAAATAGTGGAAAGGTAAAAATGATATGGTTAAAGAGTTTTTACTCCTTTTTATTTACTTTTACTATATCATTTGATTTTTTATGGTTATTTGTCTATTAAACCCTAATCCCTAATGTCCTTTTGAGTGTAACTTTTCCAGGCATAATGACTTCAAGGTTTCTATACATGGATGCAGACATATTTTTTCTTTGTCGTCGCCTGTTTTAATTGTTTTTTATGGTTTTTGTATAAAACCTTGAGCGTGGTCTTTGTCCGTTCTCGTGCTCGAAAATACATGAGAATGTGATCGAGCATACTTTTATCACTTTTTTGGGCTCAACAAGGTTATATGAAAAAGGAACCTCACTGGAGTCCTCTTTAAGCTCTTTTCATACTCTCTAAACATGAAAAGATAGCCGAGTGACCTTGTTATTTTCACGCTCGATAAAGTATCTGAAGTAAGCATCTGGTGAGAGATAATTTATCTCTTTTTTGGTCTCATCCAGACTATTTTATGAAAAAGGAACTGAGAGAGTTCTCTTTTAAGTGTTTTTCCAGACTCTATAATCATGAAAAACCTTCGAGTTTTCTATCTTTGGACTCGTTAAACAAACATCGACAGACCCGTAATGGGACTGAACCACTCCTTCTTAGGGTTCATTAAACATACTCCGAAGGACTTATCTGAAGGATAAGCTTATATCAACAAGCATATGTTATCCTCCTCAAGCTTGCGTAAAAATAAAGAGGTACTTGCCAGAAATGGTGGGAGAAAATTTGGGAAAGGGATATGTTTTCATCTTCGTATTGATTGGCAGTAAGTGTCACTCTTGAACATGACACCCCCTATTCATCATTTTAAGCCAGTTTGGGAAATCCATTTGTCTCTCATTCGATTTTCTACAAGGTCATTCCTTGTGTCATCTTTGAGTCAATGCTGCCAAATCATTGGTCGTGTCATTCATATGTTCAAGAGAATTCCATCTGAAACCTATATTGAGTCGACCATCTGCAGTTGTCCATTCTCTCTGTGTCGTCCTTCCCTGTGTTCAGTTCAATTTACATCATACTTTGTTTCACCTTCAAAATTTGTTACCCATTTCGTGTCATTGATGGGGGATACATCAAGGCCCTCCTGTGATAAGTTTTGTTCTGTCGACTTCAACTCATTATCCGAAATCAAGACTTAGAAATTATTTGGTACCTTGGAGCTTGCATGCCTCAATGGCAGGTTTCCTCTCTTTCGACAGCGGGTTTACATCATTGACCCTTGATCAAAATATTCCATCGGATGTTCGACTTCAACTCATTCATTCACACTCGATGGATTGTACTAGGGTACCTTGGGAGTCATTGACATCAATGGTGATTTCCCTCGCACTTGTTAACAATTTCATCAATGACTGGTAATCAAGTGGTTTCTGCCATGTTCGACTTCAACACATGTAATCACATGGTTAGATTCGTACCTTGGGCGACGAGATTGAAGACCCTGGATATCATCTCTTTTGTCCAAGTTGCGATGGAGTATGTATAATCAATTACACATAGATCCACTGTGTATGTCTCATGGCTATGTCATCTCAATTCGAAACTTCTTGCATAGATCCACAGTGTATTCCTGGTGGCTATGCTATATTTTGATGACATGGATCCACAGTGTATGATTGGTGGCCATGACCTATGTCTACAATGTCATTCATCTATGATATGAGTATGGGAATGCCTACCTTAGAATTGGTATATATGATATTCTGCAGATGCTTGGGTGTTTGCAGGTTTCCGATTAGATGTGCTCCTGGTTTCCGACACACATATGAAACTCACAAAGTCATTCGGCTGTCACTGATTCCAACCTCATACTTTGGGGGGAATTATGTTACCCATGATTTTGGTCATCATGATGATGTATTGATGATGGTGTACTTAGGCTCTTCATAAGAACTTTCTCCTGAGAAAAGTTACATTCATCTCTTCCCAGAAAACTCATTTTTCAAGGAGGTTCGCATGCTGCTTATATATTTGGGTGCGATAATGCCTGATTCTCGCAGGCTTCCTTAAGCCAGGGTGTGAAATTCTCAAACTGTCTTGAATAGCTTGGGTGCGAACTCTTCCTAAAGCATGGAAAAAGATGGATTCTCGATGTTTCTAGAAGGGAATCTTCTAGAAGGATGGGTTGGCATTCGAATGGTTATCTTTGTACTGGATTCCCTGATATTTTGGGATCATTCTTATCCAAGTAACTATCTCATTCTCTCCTATATATTGAGGGAATTCTCATGGAAAAGGTTAAGCAAGATTCATTGGAGAATTGGTGAAAGAATTGTGTGAAGGACTTAGCTGAACAACAGCTTGGAGACTCTAGCAAGTCTATCAAGAGTATTTGATCTTATTCATACAAGGATTGAGAAAATGTGTGTGTGGAAGACAAGATCCATCGAAAGGAAGCTTGCGACATCAAGGCTATCAAGTTGTAATCTTTATTTTCCATCAATATGATACATCGGCATGTCCCTTTCCCATAAAGCTATTCTCACTTTATTGTGTAATTCCTTGATCATACACATAAGTTGATTGTTGAATATATCTTGCTATCTTCACTTTGGTTGGTTTGTGTTGTCTTGGTCTTGACCTCACGAGAGCACCAGAGCGAAGTGGGAGAAACAGAGACCCTAGGAAGTGATATAAAGGTATGTTATTTGTTCCTTCCTACTAGTTGATTCAATGGTCAAAACTTAGGGAAAGAGTCATGTCCTGTCCTATTTTGTTCTAGATCTAGGTGGATCTAGGGAGATCTGTTAGTATCCGCACCTACCGATTAGTCCGATAACAAAGGGTCCCCTATGCACCTTCTAAAAAATAAAGGATGCCCCTTTCCAAAAAGGGTCCCCTACACATCTTCTAAAAAATAAAGGATGTCCCTTGCCAAAAAGGGTAGGCGTAGGTATCCAAAAACCTTGTAATATATCCTCAT
>ML797805.1:148214-169506 GCA_009831015.1 Picea engelmannii | reverse complement strand
GTTTCCAATGGTATGTGGCACGTCACGTGGATCCTCATGGTTGAGGAGAAATGAATTTTTGAAGATGACAAAGTGAATTGAAGAAGGAAGTACATGTAGGCCCTGAAGATAATTAAAGAAACGAATTACAAAATAAGAAAGTGCCAGGTCAGACCTAATGTTAAAAGAAAGTGACATAAATGGTATAAATAAACATCATTATACATTCATTTGATACAGATTTAATTTTAGAGGCAATAAGAAGAAAAGAAGGCCAGATTTCAAGGGAGGACGACGTCTTTTGGTGATATGTTCTAAGGTATGTTATTTTCAGGTCATCTTACAATTTTTTCTCTAAATTTTTTTCTAGACTGATTCAGATGGTGAAATATCTATGGTATTGAGAAGACATATCAAGGTACCTTTGGTAAAAATTTCATCTCTTGATTCACTATAATTATGGAGATACACTCTATGGAAGATAGGGTTTGTGACCAGTCCTGAAGCTAGTCAATAAACATGTGTTCCGAGTAAAATAATCATAACTTATTCATAGAGAATATAAATTAAGTGGGACAAATTTCATTGGAGAGAGTACGGACTGTAGTTTCTTTTGTGTGAGTTTTATAATCAGATGTTAATTATTGAGGGCGGGGCATTCTGTGCAAGTTCACTCTCCTGAATAGACCAAAATTAAATAAAGTCTACCATTCTTTCTATAACCTATTTTTGGGGAGGATTCAAGGAGTGAAAATTGGAGGAGTTTCAGAGAATACATTGAGTAATATTATCTACAAGATCACAATACTCCAATAATTGAATAATTGCAGAAATTGAAGAAGTCTCAGGAAGCATTATCAGGTTCTATGTGATGATTGGTTGATGGTGATGATTTAATGTAAAGTTTTATTATCTATCATATATTCTTGGGTGGAAGGAAGGGGCAAGGATGGAGAGTTCAAATCTCTCTTGATATTGGAGGATTGTATCTTCCTCTTGGAGGTTTATCCCTCCCTTTACAGTTGGAAGCTATAGCTACCTTTGGAAGTCATTACTTCCCTTGAACAATAACTATTGATTATTTCTCATATATTGTGCATGGTGTATTGTGGTGTATTGGTATAACTCATATACTATTGTTCATTGCTCATTGGATATAGTTGAATGGTTTAAGTATAAGTTGAAAAATGTTTCAAATTGTACTTGATATTGATTCAACCCCCTCTCAGTATGAACAATCTTTATACCAGGTGCATCCTGCTAATTTGTGGATGACATGAGAGTATTTATCAACAATCTCAGTTTGCTGATTTTCTGAGTGTGTGTTCATGAAATTAATCCCCAATTCCTTGCAATTTGATTCATCCAGTAACCTGACTAAACCTTGGCCTTTCACCAATTTGGTGGGTTTTATTTCCAGGTCAAACTCCAAAATTTTGGCAATCCATTTTCTTGTCTTCCCATCTATATTAGGTTGGATCAATATCTCTTTTACTGAGGCCGAGGGGACATATGCAATAATATTTTAATGTAGGACATAGATTCTGAAATCCTTGAGGGATTTGACTAAAGCAGATGTCTTCTTCTCCATTATATCGTATCTCATCTCTGCATGCCTCAATGCTCTGCTAAAAAAGGAAATAGGGTGCTCTAAACCCTCTGTTTTTCTCTATAGCAAAACAACAACCAATGTATCAGA
The DNA here is from genome assembly GCA_009831015.1 of Picea engelmannii. Taxonomy (NCBI): domain Eukaryota; kingdom Viridiplantae; phylum Streptophyta; class Pinopsida; order Pinales; family Pinaceae; genus Picea; species Picea engelmannii. The sequence continues at coordinate 167,828 of ML797805.1, read as the reverse complement.
GGAGACAAAAGAAAATATTATAAATTCCTTAGAATATTAAAGGATGATCAACACATGTGCTTCAGTCAAATACCTCTTGATTTGGTCGAAAGTTTTATGTCGATTCTGTCAAAGACTAAATGAACAATATTCTGGTCAACAATTTTATTAAGAAAAACATTAACATGAAGGCCTTCCTCGGAATCCTAATCGAGATCAATATGAAAATCAAAAAATTCATCCACAGTCTCAAGAAACTTTTTTATCTCAATATCATCCTCAAAGACCTTCCAATGTTTGACATTTTCAGGAATAGAAGGTCTATACTTTACTTCCACCTCATACTTGAGTTTTGGGGGCAAAGGGACCTTCAAATTACTTGCTAAAACAACCAAGGAATCTACCATAGTGTTCTCCTCTCTTGGAAAAAATGAGATATTAAAATCCAAGAAGAAATTGTCAATCATATCCTAGACTTCATTATTGTAGGCCCTTAACCTGGGGTGCTTAGTCTGATACAAGTTTCTGACTTGATGAAAAATCAACTCAACATCTCCAAACACTGCTAGTTCTTCAATTTTCATGTCTTTGGCAGCTCTCAAACCCATAAAAAGAGCCTCATATTCTGCCACATTGTTCATTGTTTCAAATTCAAGCTTATAAGATAGAGATATGGTCTCTTGGGTGGGGGAAATGAACACTACCCCAACACCAACACTTTCTCGGGAAGAGGCTCCATCAAAAAACATTTTCCAAACAGAGGTATTGGGAGGAGGGTATTCACAAGAGGTGATGGGATTCTTTCTGATTTCAATAGGTGCTTGAGGTCCATCAATGAGTTGTAACATATTGGTTCCTAGATTAGTGTCTACTGCAAAAATGGGCTGGTTGGTCGGATTCGCTTCATCACTGATAATGTAAGCGAGTTGAGATTCCCTGTAAAGCCTTCTATTCTCTCCCCCAAACACAAGAATAATGGCATATGAAATATCCATCTACAACGTGCCCCCCAGTATTTTAATCCAAGATATATACAAGAGCATCCCAAACTCAGGGGGGACATCATCCACCACAATATCCACGACCACACTTTTCATTGGCAACTGGAACAAAGAAACAACCAAGTCTTTGATAACTCCGAGGCACTTCACCTTCCAGGAATCAAACGAGTACAGGTCATGGTAATTTTTTGTAACCTCCAACCCAAGTTCCTCCATGACAATATTAGGCATGATATTGTGAGATGCCCACGAATCCATCAAGCAGTTGTGCAACACCTTATCATGGATATTCAATGAGGTATAGAAAGGAGGGGAGGAGTCATCTCTATCCTCCACCAAAGGTCCCATTATGACAACATGCTTTCTATCTTGGAGGTTGATTGAGTTTGTGGGATGAGATGAAGCTTCAAGCTGCAACACTTTGGAGAGGCATATCTTGAAATCCTCATGCTTAACTACCTCCAAAAAAGGTACATGAATTTTAATCTTTTGAATCTCATTCTCAAATTTAAAAGAAGAGAGAGGCTCCCGAATTTCCTTTACTTCTATAATAGGGCTCTTAACCACTTCTTGGAGTTTATGAGCCTCTTTTTCTTTGCTTCTAGATGCCAACTCCATAGTAGGATTCTCTATTCTATTAGGCTTCTAAAAAATGTCAAACTTTCCCTCTTTCTGCTTGGACCTAAGGTTGTATCTATTTGGATTTCCACTGGTCCTTTCCCCTTTTCTCATCTCATTTACCTGGCTATCCATGAGGGAATATTCACATGCAGACTGAGTTAAATGAGGGGACGAATAAGTGTCACCAAGAAAATGAATCTCAGGATCAATCTCTTCTTCCTCTCCTTCCTCATCAATAACTAGATTATTTTGGAGAGCGGTTTGGATATTTTTATCATCCCTATCCCTATTTATTTGATCTCTTTAGATAATATGAGGGGCATTATTTGGTCTCCTAAAATTACCCTTGTTGTAAGTATTTTGGGCGTTCCTATAGCCTTGTTTCCCCTCACACTTCAATTTCTCCATCTCTATAGAAATTGATTTTACCATCTTTGTTAACTCATCAACTTGAGGGTGGGAAGCAAAGGAACCAGAGGTTGAAGCTTCAGTCCTACCTTTTCTTTTATGTCTATCATCCTTACTCCTAAGCTTATCAACTACCAATATATTGGATTCTACTTCAAGGGTTGCGTCCTGCATATGAGCCAAGGAGGTAGCTCTTATTTCTCTTAGTAGGAGGAAAAAATCAAGGTCAAAAGCACTAGCATAAGTGATCTTGGCAGATATTTTAGTATGCTTAATCTCATTGGGGATCCTATTGTACATCTTATTAAATCTCTTGGAGAAGTCTGAGATATATTCCCCCTCTTCTCTCTTAAGTGACCCAAATTCTGTAATATAATAGAGGAAATCCTTTTTATCTCCCCAATGTCTTAAAAACGCATCATCTAGGGCTTCAATCCCATTAATAGATCCAGGAGTCAAACCTTTGAACCATTTTATTGCCTCGCCATCAAGGCTCTGTACAAAAAATCTCAACCAGACATCTCCATGTTCAATATTAAGATTATCTGCATAACTGTAAAAAACTGAAAGGTGCTCTTCAACAGTTATGTCTTCCTCTCCTGTAAACTTGGGAATGTACTTGAGATAATCCCCAACTGGGAGGGCATTCATAGGTTGAGGCAGAACTAGAGGGGTATACCTAGAAGCCACTATGGAATCCATTTTGTTTCTAGGAGGCTTAGCAAATGCCATTTGGATGTGAGATGTAGAAGAACAAGGGGGAGATGAAGTTTGGAAAGGTGAGACTGGAACTGTGCATATAGGGAATAAGGGAACCAAATGAGAGTTGGAGGAGAATAATATGGGGTCCAAGGGAAAATAAGTTCCCCCCTTCTTTAGATACAACAACTATGACAGGAGGAGGAGTAGGAAGACCCAAAGTGGGAAAATCTTCTAACCTTCTGGGTTTGAACCACTTCACAATCTCAGGGTAAATAGGGGTGTCAAAGATTTCTTCTAAATGAGGCCTAGAAGGGGAGAATTCATCAGGGAAACTCCCAAAATTTAAACTTCTGGAAACTCCAACAGATGGTATAACGGGAGAATTAGATGCAGCTACTGGAGTTTTTAAATAAGAATCATGTAAATTACCAGATTCACCTGATACAACAGTTGAAATCCCTTCTTGAGGGGTCTTTCCTCTTCTGATAATATTTTCTAGGTCAGATTCAGGTGTAACCAGAGGCAGCTGTGGAGTAGACCTCATGTTTCTGCCTTTGGGAGCCACAGCTGAAACAGTGGAGTCGCCAGTTGCAAGTTGCAATATTCAAGTTACCAATTTCTGATGCACCTTCAGAATCAAAATCTCTTTTTCATTCTATCTCAGGGAAATGTCTTCAATTCGTTCCCCGACAATGACGCCATTAATGTTAGCACTAATATTCACCCTCATATTGCAATATGATAAGCCTAGTACCCATCATAATGTTTGGTGGATGTTGGTTTTATGAGTGGAGGTGAAATGGAAAAAACTCAGTACAAGAATGATTTTAACACGAAAACTGGACAAGAAATGCACAGGGAAGTGAGGGCCTCATTAACTTCAGTTAGTGATTTGAGTTTAAGTGTGAGAAGAAGAAATAGTTAGTGAGAGAGTTGAACAAGACTTCTATGGGAATTCATCTTTCAAGAAACTTAGTGAAGAAAAACTCAGGCTCGAGAGAACTCTTGAGCTCAAGTTTCAGACACTGAAATATGTCGCAGCAGCATAATAATCAAACCTACATTATCATGCAACTATAAAAATTTGACTGGATCCTCCATGCCCGAGCCTCTCAGAGTAAGGGTAAATAAGATAACAGGGAAGCCGACTAAAACCGATCACGAAACTACTGCAATCAAACCTACATTACAATAGAATCACAATCCTCGACTGGATCCTCCATGTTTGAGTGTTTCAACATAGTTTAAACAAATAGATGAAAGAATTTGACTTCTATTAATGCGAAAGTCTCAAATTTGATATAGAACCAGAGAACAGTTATGACATTAAAATATTACAAAATAGGGAGATTTGCTCAACCAATTGACGACCTTAACAAAATATTGAACTGATATATTTATACTTAGATCAATTCATGACTATCATGAGTGTGATCGGGCCATTGCATTCAATGCCTTTTGTCTGTGCCCTCTTCTATCAGACTATGCGTGTATCCTCCTGTCAGACACAAACTTAGCTCAACATGGGTACACAGGAAAAACCGTCCATAGGGGTACCTCGGGCTGGCAGTTCTATATCCACGACCAAATCCTTCCATGCCTTCTATTTATGGAGTGAGACGAGGTTTCAACCACCAATAAATCCACCTCTATATCCTCACAATGCATTGTATTGGGGTACCTGGTTATATTGCAAGGGATTATACTATGGTTTCACATTGTTGTATTACGACTGTAGGGGGATTGAATTGTGGTGAAACATTGTTGAACTGCAATGCAGTTTTCCCTGTCATAATCTTTTTTTGCACCTTGTAAGTGTATGAAGTTCTTTCTCTCATCAATTCCAGTGTTCTACATTCCTTATCATCATGACCAACTGATTTTCAAAAATTGCAGTATGAAATTTTTGGTACTGTCTTATGCTTCTACATCATTGGAAAATGATATGGATCATGCCCATGCATCATACAAATATCGCACTATGGTCCTCTTGTTGCACTACATATTGAAAAAATTGTGATGACTACTTACGATGAAAGTAACCTTTCGTCACAAAATTGAAGATAAAGAGTTGAATTCTTATTTTTTTTTTATAAATCCAGCCCACATTCATCTCTCTTGCGAAGAAACCTTTGGATATCATCACAAGAGAGACAAAACCAAATATATGTCGCAAGAGCGACGAACCTGGAAGTATTTGACTCTCGTCTCTCTTGCGATGAAATTTGGATATCGTTGCAAGAGCGACAATTCAATGATGACTGTTACACTATTTGACAAATTGAACATTGACTTGGTCAACATTCATCGCTCTTGCGACAAAAAAAATATCTATAATATTTTTTCAAATTAGAGATGTTGCGACAATCTAATTTCTATAACAACGTGTTGATGTTTGGACAACATCGGGAAGATATTCTCTTAGAATAATAATTAATATTATAATTATTGATTATTAAATATCATATATAATAATTAAATGATAATAATAAATAGTTATTGATTATTCAAGGGATGTATCCTTTCATGGATGGTCACCATATGTTCCCTATATATGGAACACTCATCATTTTAATAATATATCGATCATATATCATATGAAGAAAAACAATATGGTATCATAGCAGGACTAGGTTGACTCCCTCACAGGAGGGCCCAAATAAATAAATAAATAAAATCTACTTGTAGAAGAAAATATGTGACGAGTTTGTTTTAAGACACTACTGAGATGGACTCTTGACGATAGATCTGTTGGAGCAGCGAATCAATCAATTTTACTACTTCACATATGTCATGATAAACTTATCCATAGATATGTATATGTAAATTTCAAATTAAAACATATGAATCACGATCACATGTTGCATCTACTTGGCTGCAAAGGCTCCAATGCTTTCACATATGCTTGTAAAGTGAGCAATTTGGTGTCAAATCTGACCTGAAATGATTTCAACACAGTGTAAAGGTTGGCCCTATGAGTCTCTATGAGGAATAGGAATGTGTAATGTATGCATGTGATAAGAAATGGAGTGTGGAAGGAAACCAAGTGAAATGTATCCATGGATATTTTATTGTGCATGGGTATGGCGATAACCGACTCAAAATTCCTCAAGTTATATGATTTTACTGTGCATGAGTATGGCGATAACCAACTCAAAATTCCGCACAAAATATTAATTAACCTTGACAATGAACATGTTGCATGAATAATGGAACTGTCTTCCTATGTATGGACAGTGAGTTAAGCAAGGATGTCTTCAGATGTATGTACAATGATTTCAACAAGGCTTATAGTTGAATCTCGGTGTTGTCAGTGCATAAAATTCAGATAGAGATGGAATGAAAAACATAAATAAAATAAGGTTAGCATTGACCATTCAAGACATATACATCTGAACATAACTTTTAGGGTTTTTGAGGTACCTGTGAGACAAGTTGGTTTGGATTTGTGTATGTGGGACATTCAATGTCCAAAGAATGATGACAATTGTCATAAGTCATTTCATTATCAAGGAGAATGGCCACATCAGTGTGTTCCAAGAGAGAGTGGAGGAGCTCATCCCATAGAGAGAAGTCCTAGAGGAGGGAATTTGTTGATAGAGTAGAGAAGCTACTATAAGTCTTAGTGCTTAGACGTTACAGAGTCCCAAAGGGAGCAGTTGCAGAATCCCAGAGGGAGTAGTTGCAGAGAGAGTGTAGGACCTACTCTCAAAGAAAATAGCCAGATAGTGCTTTGTAGTAAGCACCCTAATCCAAATTGTGATCTGAGAAGACTAAGTTGTAGCAGAGAAAGTGTACCAGTATGGTATAGTTGGATATGTCTCAGGAGATGAAGAAAATTTGTAGAGATATATAGTTCTGACTAGGAAGAGAGTGCAATTGACAAAAAGCACACCAGAGGGTGCCGCCTCAGCTTGAGATCAGTCAATATTCACAGAATTAGACTTATATAACACTCAATACTATAGAGGTAGAATATATCGTAGCCAATTACACAAGTCATGGAAGCAGTGAGACTTCAGAGGATTCTCACGAGATTTCATCCGAGACATGGTGAAGATGAAGAAGGAAGGCTTCAACACACAGACGAGCAATATGGTGTAGACTTAATCCTTCTGTGCCTCATATGGTCAAATGAATGAACCAAGACATTGGTTTAACAAGGAAATCTCTATATGTCTTGTGAGACATTGAGTCCATGAGGGAACCTTGATATGTATTAGACATTGGTTTCATGAAGAAACCTCTATATGTCAAATAAGGTCCAAGATGAAATTCCCTTTCAGAGGGAGATAATTGATCCAATTGATCACATTGATCCTGTAGCTCTAGTTGATGTTCCCAGAGATATTGCAGTAGGTCGGAAGAGACCTACATGGGATCGTCAAACTCTGCAGGAGGCAGAAGGATATGCAACTCCTTGTGGATCCTTCTGAGTGAGAAAGATACCTTAGAGATATTCATGCTATTCCAAAGCTATGAGCCACATCATTTATTTTGAGCCTTCCTATTATGAGGAGGCAACTAGTCATTCAGTATGGAGAGATGTCATGATGGATGAATATCAATACATCATGAAGAATGATGTGTGGGATATTGTTCTAAGACCTGAAGGGAAGTATGTAGTGACTTCTAAATGGATCTACAAGATAAAACACACAGTTGACGAGAGCATCGAGAGACACATAATGAGATTTGTTGCTAGAGGATTTTCTCAGGTGGAGGAAATAGATTATGAGGAGAATTTTTCTCATGTTGCTTGATACACTTCTATCTGGATGATTATTTACCCTGCAACATCCATGGGTTAGAGAGTACATCAAATGGATTTAAATACAACCTTTCTCAATGGAGATATTGAATAATAGGTATACATCGAGCAACAATATGGTTTCGTGATACATGAGAAGGAGTCTCATGTGTGCAGGTTGAAGATGGCCTTGTATGGACTCAAGCAACCACCTCGATCTTGGTATGCAAGGATTGATGGACACCTGATGATTTTTTGGGCTTCAACAAAAGTGTTGTCGATCCCAGCCAGTACTATAAGACTATTAATGGTGAGTCCTTAATTTTGGTCCTCTTTGTTGATGATTTATTCCTCACCGGTACAGAGAGCCTCATTGTTGAATGCAAGTATGCATTGGCCTCTAAGTTTGAGATGAAGGACCTTGGTATGATGCACTACTTCTTGGGACTAGAGGTGTGGTAGAGAACTTATGAGATCTTCCTAAGTCAAGGGAAGTACACAGTTGAGATATTGAAGAAGGTTGGGATGTTGAAATTGAAGCCTGTGGCTACACCAATGATGGCGAATTTGAAGAAACTAAGTGTGTATTTTTCTGATTCTGATGAAATTGATTTGACTCTGTACAAAAAACTGATTGGATCATTGATGTATCTGGTTAACACTAGACCAAATATTTTCTATGATATGATTGCACTTAGCCATTTTATGAGTTAGTCGAGATAGACACACTAGATTGTTGTGAAGCATGTGTTGAGATACCTGTGAGGCCCCATTGGGACATGGTCTAAGATATAATTCCAGAATATATATGATATGGAAATAATATATTGACTCTGATTAGGCATGGAGTGCAGTGGAAAGAAAGAGAACCTTCGGGTGTTGCTTCACTTTGGGATCTTTCATGGTTTCTTAGTGTAGAAGGAAACACACTTATGTGGCTTTGAGAAAAATAGAAGGAGATTACATTGGATTAAGTATGTCATTCTGTGAAGTAGTGTGGCTTCACAAGATCCTTGCAGATTATCTGAACATGTGCTTGATTCCACCATTATTCATTATGGTAACCAAAGTTGTGTGAAGATCTTAGAGAATCTAGTGTTTCATGACAAATCAAACCAAATTGAGATCAATTACCATTACATCCGAGACATGGTGCAGAGGAAGGAAGTATTGGTGTTGTACCTTCCTACAGATGAGCAGGTTGTTGATTTTCTTACCAAACCAAGAAAAAGTTCAAGTACTTCCATGACAAACTTGGTGTGGCAAAGAATGCCTCCATCACTGAGAGGGAGTGTTGATGTTTTCATCTTTCTGAGACATTATCCAGATCATAATCATATGTGATTGAGTTGATTTGATTTTTTATGACACTTATCCAAGAAGGGATAAGTGTGTTTGTGATTATATCCCAACGTCCCTTGTGGAGAGCACATGAGGACACGTCCTATGTGGAGAGAACACGAGGACATGTCAAGGGAGTTGACCCTTGATGTCACACACTATGGGAGTTGACCCTATTTTTTCTAGAGGGTGTAGCCTCTAGAAGTCCACATGGGAGTGCCATGTGTGACAAACATTCTCCAAAACGTACTCCTCTGTGAATTGATTTGAGTTGATCTATGAGGACACTTATTTGAGAAGGGATAAGTGGGAAACTTATTCAAGAAGGGATAAGTGCATTTGGTATTATAGCCCAATGTCCCATGTGGAGAGCACATAAGAACATTTCAAGGGAGTTGACCCTTAACATCACACACTATGGGAGTTGACCCTAGTGTTTCTAGTGGGTGTAGCCTCTAGAAGTCCACATGGGAGTTCCATGTGTGAAAACCTTTTTATACTGTGGTGGTTGTGTACCACTGGAAGAGACTGCTTGGCTCTAGACACTATTTGTGTACTACTATGGAAATATACCTCCCTAGATAAGATGGAGTGTTGATGTTTCATCATTAGGCATAACTTCTCCTAGATTGGGATGCATACTAAGGGAAATAGGATACATTTGTCATAAAGGTGCAATTGTGGTAAATGAGCCCAGACGTATTCATTCCTTGATCATGACAAGGAATAATATGGACTCGAGGTGCTTGAAGTGATTTCCACGTGTCAGTTAGCATCAGGCTAACATTCACTTACAGCTGTGTACTTGTGGTGAAATATCCTAGTGTGGTATTTGTCTTAGTCATGGTGATTTGACAAGGAATTATAAATACTCAAGATGTTATATGTTATTACATGCGAACCCAGAGTGAGCCTGATCTTAGAGAGAGTTAATTGTCTCATAGGGAGAGTCGCAGAAGGAGTTTCTCCTCAGTTCAGGTGGGAGAGAGATGTCTCCTAAGACTTAAAAACAAGTGTCATGAGTCTAGGGTGAAGTTTGTATACTTTAGAGACAAGATTGGAATGATGCAGAATGTATCCCCCTTTGAAAGGGAGTGTTTATGTTTGGACAACATCGGGAAGACATTCTCTTAGAATAATAATTAATAATATAATTATTGATTATTAAATATCATATATAATAAGTAAATGATAATAATAAATATTTATTGATTATTCAATAGACACATCCTTTCATGGATGGTCACCATATGTTCCCTATATATGGAACACTCATCATTGTAATAATATATCGATCATATCTCATATGAAGAAAAACAACACAATGACAGTTCAAAACTTCAGAAAGGATATTTTTAGGCGGAAGAATGTCGCAGAATATTAGAGGTGGGAAAAAAAGTAAAGAGGGTGAAAAGGGTGTTGGTAGATGTTAATTCCCTTGCAAAAAATGTTGCCTTACAAGTCCCATAAGAATGTTAATATAAACAACTACAAAACATTGTAGGAAATATGGGCACATTGATGGGGGATCAAATGAATATCGTCCCATGGTAATTAGCTATATATTCATTATATGTTTTACATTGTCGATTTTATATAAAATTATATATATGTATATATATTGTTTGAATATTTGTTATAATACACACTAATTTTGCATGATTTTTTGTAATTATAAAGTTAGAGTTTCCCTCTAACTTTCTGCAGAATATTGCACCAAGTAGTACAAGTAGAAATGATGTTGTACAAGCTGAGGAACATGATCAAGAAAATGAGGATCTCATGGAAGAAGATAATGGGACAAATCAAGTTAATGATTCCATGGAAGAAGATGATGGGACAAATTAAACGATCCAATATTTGTTTTCTCAGTCGAATGAGGATGGGGACAGTGATGGTATTTATGAAGAACCTCTATTAGAAAAGGCAAATAGATGACTTTATGAAGGCTCAAGAGAAAATCTTATCTCCGCTACATTACTTCTAGTGAACTTAAAGGTTATGAATAATTTGTCGAACACTTGTATGACATAGATCCTAAGGTATGTAATATGTTTCATCTCATATACATAAATGTTGACTTTTTTCTATTTGTTTTTAGTGTTAATTAATGTATAAAATAAGAATGCATTTTTTACGATTAATATTCTTTACATTAAATAGTTATTTGTTATGTTGTAGATTGTTAGGCGAATTTTTGTTACCATCGTCAAATATTTTACCTTGCACATATCAAGATTTTCATGACATTATGAAAGACATTGGAATGGATTATCAAACTATAGATGCATGTAATAATCATCGTATTATATATTATGGAAAACATGCTTCGAAAATAGAATTCCCACAATGTATTATAAATAGATATTGAACCGATCAAGTAACAAAAAGGGTGCCTCAAAAGGTTCTTCGTCATATTCCCATAAGTCCACGTTTGCAGCGATTGTTCAAGTGCGAAAGAATAGCACAATTTATGGACTACCATGCATGCAACATAAGTTTAGATGGTGTTCTTAGAATGCCTTCCATGTTAGAATATAATGGATGTGCTCGTTTTACTATCGACAATATCACTATTGTCACCCAACCATAGGCTGCAGCCACCCTCTGAGCACCTTAACCTTGACAGAGAATCACTCTGGAAGTAAAACCTAGGCTAGATAGCCAAACAAAGGGTAGCACACCTTTCTCCAAGGATAGTGCACCAAAAAAGAGCTAATCAAATGGTCCAAACCATAACCAAGAGATAGTCCAAGCCAAAACACAATCTTCTAGCTGCAGCAGCTACAATGGAAGCTCTCCTCCAAACTTGCGTGCACAAACTAGGAAACTGCAGTGCGCACAAGTGCTGCTCTACAATTCTGAGAATGCCTTCCAGAATGAAGACTGGCCTCCTGTATTTATACTAATTATGGATAACTTCCTGGGTCGACTTCTCATTCTAGGTGTCTATTTACTTAGTATATAATATTTCTTCTGGTCAACTTCTTCTCTTGTAGGCTAATAACTTAATACCAATTATCCTCTTGAGTCGACTTGTCTTCTGGGGTTATTAGCCAACTCATTAGGGTTTCTTCTCGCTTCCCATAATATTATTTTCTCATCAGGTTTACACGTGGAGGTAAATACCTCCCGCAGCTACCATAATATTAACACTCCCTCCTAGCTAGGGAGGTATTACAGGTAATGGTATTGAGCACAAACATACCATTCACCCAGTAGCATCAACATAGTTGTATAGACTATCTCATGACTATATCATGAGAACCATCATCACCATCAGTTTCATCAGCTTCATCATCTCTCAGAACCATACTCTATATGAGTAATTAGACATGATGCTGGATAAGTCACTCACACCACAGAGTGACACAAGATCCATTCTTCTAATCTGGACATATGTCCTATAAAAATAAATGTCCTGAACCATTTTTCGTCTGGGAAATCTTTGTCCATTGATCATCCATCTAGTTGATAATCATTTTCAACATTGTTGATAGTCTTCAAGGCAATCTGAACAATATCATTCAATAGAACACAATTGTGTCTATCCATAGTAGTACACAACTACAATCCAATGGTACACTACCACACCAAGTAGCACACAGGTACTTGATCAGTGACGTATATTCAAAAACAGTGGAATACATCCACCACAGTAGTATACATCTACTGTCTAGAGACATACCATCTTCATAAAAATCATCTGATATCAACCTGCACAGAAACAATGTTATGATATAAACTAAATCATATGGGCCATTCTTCCACTCACATATGTGAGATCTTGGAAGAGCATCTTCCCTAAAAAGGTAAAACATCAATGATGAGCTATCTAAACTATTCTTCTCAATCAAGGAAGAATAACTATCCTGATTTCTGAGCCTGGACCATTCCCCACCCTGGGCAATTCCTCTAACACTAGACAAAGTGTAACCTGAAGAGAATGATTCTGCCCTAAGGAATGTCTTTCCCTGATTGTTGAACCTGGACCATTCCCCACCCTGGGCCATTCCTTCGACACTGAACAAAGTGAAACCTAGAGAGAATGAATTTTCCCTAAGGAATGACTATCCAGACCATTTCCTAAGGAAATGACTATCTTGCACCAACCTCCAAAACAAATCATTCCCCATGTTAAACACAATGGGAAATCGTTGTCCGGCGAGGCGGCCTAGTCTTCTTGAGTAACCCGCAAGAAGAGAGACTACCCTAGCCCATTCCCCATGTTAACCACAATGGGAAATCGCTGTCTATGGTACATCAACGATCCATTGAACCATTTTCATTACGAAAATGACCATTTGATCTGGACCATTTTTTGAACTGGAAAATGCCTGTCCATCAGAAATATCAAACCACTTTCCAAATCTAGAAAGGAATTGCTCATCCTGGACCACTTTTCAAACTGAAAAATGATTGTCCATCAATCAATAACACATCAGTTCTCCCTCCCAACCTGGGAGTCATCTCTTCCTTTTTCAATAAGGAATTCATCTCCATGAGCTCCAGATTGAGTACGCAAACTCTTTCATCTTGAACAAAATCTTTACCAAAATGTCTGATTATCTTCTCATCTGTGGAGATATATATTGGAGAACCATTTTATCCTTTCTGGACTTCATCATGGAGAATTTAATTCTTGATCTCAAATGTACTTCGGTCTGGCACACTGGTTTTCTCTGAAGGGTTCATATAGCTCTGATAAATAAAGTATATCATTGTTGGATTCCTCTTTGGTTCCTGATAGCTCACAACATCGTGGAAAGGGTTAAACTAAAACATATCCATGTGGCACTTCTTCTCTCATCATGATATCTTTGTCATGGAATGGCAATCCATCATCCTGATCTTCTGAGTAATCATTCTGATACAATATATCTGTTATAGAAAGTCTTCACCACGCTTATGATGTGCATTGGAGGTTCTCCACCAAGTTGTGTTCTTCCATTTGCATACAAGGGTCTCTTTCTGGTATGCCTCAAATCCTTGAGGTTTTTCTTCATACGCTCTTTATTCAATTGCTCTGGAGAACAATATTTGCATTCATATGATGTAGAACTCCAACTCATGGATATTTCGGATGATATAATGACTCATGTAGAGGTATGCCTGGTTTACTGGAATGAGTAATAATCATAGTCTTCTCCCTCCATCTAGGAGAACCTCTAGTTCTAGATCTCACAATGATTTCATTAATAAGTCTTCCATACACTGTTATTCATCAAAACTTCCAGTTCCTCTGCTTGATTTCTTTTAGTGAGTTCATATCAGGTTGGTAATCTTGTGATTCTTGATACAATAAATGGTTGTTCTGTATTTTATTTCTTTCTTGTAATCTTCATGTTCTTCCTCATGTTTCTCTTTAGCTCTTGGGTCCATGGAGTTTCTTATAGATTCAATGCCCTATAGATTCCACTTCTTTCTTTCATCATAGGATCACGGATGTGGATGGACAACCAGGGATACTTTAAGGTTTCTCTTCGAAGAAGACTTATTCTAAGGTCGAACTGAACACGTACTGCCTTTCATGGCTGCTACCATGGATATATACTTCATCATCTTCAATGGATCATAGGATTATCTCCCTCCTAATCCTTGCTTCATGTATGATTGCATGTTTTTCTTTTGGAAATATATAATTGGCTCCCTCCATAATCCATGCTTCCATATGCATCCTTAATGCCTTCTGCAAGGCGTCATAAGTCTTTCTCCAATTTCTTCTTGATTGTTGACTTCTTCCTGTCTTTTACTTCTTCTCTTTTACTTCAAGATTGATTCTGATTTCAACTTATCTTGCAGTTGTTACTTATGTAATAACCTTCACATGAATAGTTTGATGTAGTTCATCCTTTCATTTGTATTATTTGACTTATAGTCATAATGATAGAAATTCTTTTTGTTTCTTCCATAGGTATAGTTTCTCTTTGAACACATTATCTTCTAAGAAGTAGATATGCAAGATATGTACAAAAAACATGGTATGTACAAGAACTATGAAGAGTATTGTTACCTTGTCTTAGAAGAAGAAGTATGTTTTATCCTGCTTGGTCTTCTCTGTAGGTTCCTTTTCTTCGACAACTGAGGCTTCGTGTGTCCCCTTCCTTTTCTTTAGCTCGGGAAAATTATTTTTGTAGTGACCATACTTTCGACAGTTGAAGCATTGTATTTTTGACATGTCTTTCTCTTGATTTGGCTTCTTCCTTGAACCAAACTTCCTTTTGTTCCTGAAATTCTTGAATCTTGTTGTAAAGGCTTGATCATCGTACCTCTTTTGGGGTTTCTCTTTTTCACTGATCCTTGATTCTTCTTGAGCACAACAAGTACAAAGTTCTTCAAATGTAGGATACTCCTTCCTTGTGTTCATGCTTGCGACAAATGCATCCCATGTCTTGGGAAGACCGTTGAGTACTATATTTACCAGTTCCTTCTCTGAGATGATCTCTTCAATAGCTTGTAGTTGATCTCTTAACTGAGAGATCCTCAGAAAGTATGATGTTATGCTATCATAATCATTCATCTTCATGTCACAGAGCTCATTCTTTAGACTCATTACTTGTCCAATGTTTCTTGACTGAGAAGAGGTTTGTTAGGGCATCGTGCATCTTCTTCGATGAGTCAATATGGGAGATGTAGGGTATCAAGTGGTATTTTATAGAGTCCACTATGATACTCATGGCATTGATGTCACTGTCTTTGAACTTCTCCATAACTACAACGTTATGCGGTTCCTTCTCTTTTCCTTCTTCAAACTCTGGTTCCACGATCTTTCCTTTCATGATATCTAGCACTTTATTCTTGGCAAGGATGAGGTCAATCCTTGTATTCCACGCTCTAAAGTTAGAAGCTCCATCTAACTTGTTTTCTGACTTCATAGAGTAAGTCATGGCTGCTTTGACTTAGTCAACCCTAGATTTGATCAGAAACTCAAACTTGACATCTTAGCTTGCTGAGAGTACCAGGAGGTGCACTAGGTTGGGGCGCACTAGTCTATCTGGAAATTAGGTCAATCCCTTCACTTAAGGTGACTCAAAGAGAGGATTAGGGTTTATGCAACTGCACCTGCTAGTAACCCTAGCGGCAATGCTTTGGTAACTGCTCCTTCTAGAAATCCTAGCGGCAGTTCTTCAACGAGATTAGTATCCTTATGGCTATGCTCCCTTATAGTGGTTAGACTGAATGAAGGAGGTGTGGGCCCATAACCTGTTAGAATATAATGGATGTGCTCATTTTACCATTGACAATACCACTATTGTCACCCAACCATAGGTCGAAGCCACCCTCCGAGCACCTTAACCTTGATAGAGAATCACTCCGGAAGCAAACCCTAGGCTAGATAGGCAAACAAAGGGTAGCACACCTTTCTCCAAGGATAGCGCACCAAATAACAGTTGATTAGATAGTCCAAACCATAACCAAGAGATAGTCCAAGACAAAACACAATTTGCTAGCTGCAACAGCTGCAACGACAACTCTCCTCCAAACTTGCGCACAAACTGGGAAACGACAGTGCACACAAGTGATGCTCTACAATTCTGAGAATGCTTGCCAGAATGAAGATTGGCCTCCTATATTTATACTAATTATGGCTAATTGCCTAGGTCCACTTCTCATTCTGGGTCTTTATTTACTTAGTATATAATATTTCTTATGGCCGACTTCTTCTCTTGTAGGCTAATAACCTAATACCAATTATCCTCTTGAGTCGACTTGTCTTCTAGGGTTATTAGCCAACTCATTAGGGTTTCTTCTTGCTTCCCAGAATATTATTTTCTCATCAGGTTTACACGTGGAGGTAAATACCTCCCACAGCTACCATAATATTAACATGCCGATGGTTATGCATTTAGGGAAATTGAGGAAAAATGGGCAGATTTCAAAGATAAACCTCATAATGTTAGGCTTTCATTGGTAGCTGACGGTGTTAATCCATTCAGAGAGATTAGGTCTATCTACTCAGTGTGGCCTATTTTTGTTA
The DNA here is from genome assembly GCA_009831015.1 of Picea engelmannii. Classification (NCBI taxonomy): domain Eukaryota; kingdom Viridiplantae; phylum Streptophyta; class Pinopsida; order Pinales; family Pinaceae; genus Picea; species Picea engelmannii. Next base: position 151,048 of record ML797805.1, on the reverse strand, counting down.
TCAACAATAAAATTCCTCCTTGGATGTCAATAAAGAGGGAGCACATAATGTTGACAATGATTGTTCGAGGTATTTGTTTACATTAATTTTTTGAATGTAACATTTTCATTTGTTTCGTTTTTTGCATAATATATTTTGTTTATTTATTTACTTATATATACATATCATGGTTATAGAAATTATGTGTAATTTCAAACAATTAGGTAAGTACCAAGTTAAATATATGAATGTATATATTGAGCCTCTTATCGACGAGCTACAAAAGTTATGGGTTGGCATCACTATGTATGACATATGTAAACCAATCGGGGAGAAGAAATTTAAATTTCGTGGAATACATTTATGGAAAATTCATGATGCCCTAGGAATAACACATTTTTGTGGTATGTAGCATTCTATTTCTCTTTAATACTATATATATTTTTAAATATATCATGCTTCATATTTAATTTTAAATAATCTCATTGTATAATTGACATTAATCCATTTGTTGCAGGTCTTTAGACAAAGGGTAAATTTTCATGTCCAGTTTGTGGTCCTAATATGAAGTATCATCATTCAAAAAGTTTAGGAAATGTGGTGTTTGATGAGTATAGGCATCTCCTCCGTAAGAACCATAGGTATCGTACTACTAAAAAAAATATTTTCAATGGGAAAGAAGAGATTGGTTTAAAACCACGAAGAATGACACCTCACCTATGGAGGTTGGAATATAACAGAAACGGTAATGTTTTGAATGTTTATTTTGTATGATTAAAATTCAATAATTATTTTTTTGATTTATTTTATGCTTCATGAAGGTCGCCATCATGAAGGTATTAATAATGGGCTTCCACGAGGAATTAAATGTTATCCCACTCAATTCATGAGGTTTCCCTACTATGAGGAGCTAAAAATAGCTCATTTGTTTAATACAATGCATATTGGGAAGAATGTGACAAAAATGTTATGGTGAATCATAGATGGTAGGAGGGATAAAGAAAAAATTGTCAAAATTTGTATTGACATTCAGGAAGCCAATCATGCAATACAAAGTGTGATCCAATCAAATAGAGATGCACTAGACTGAAATAAACTTCCATGGTTATTAATAGAGCAACAAAGAAATGATGTAAAAGAGGGCATTCAAAGAATTAAATTTCCTACGGGTTTTGCTTCAAACATAAATAATATCTTAACGAAGAAAGGTGAATTTGGTGGGGTAAAAACACATGATTGCCATACCTTCATTAAGGTAATAATTTTGGTATACATATTTATATATATTGGACTTATACATCTTTTAAGTTTTTTTTTTTTTTGTCTACTTTGGTCGAAACAAATAATGATTCATTTTTTTTGTTACAATATGTTCTACCACTATCTCTCCCAAACGACTTTGACAACAACATCAAACAAGTTATATATGATCTTGGAAAATACATGAGGTAAGTAGTTGTGATTTATATGAAAAATGTTCTTTCAATTTGTTGTTGTACTTAATGACACATGTTTTACTTGTAATGTAATATATTATATTATGTTATGTTGAAACATGTTATTTTCTTGTGTCATGATCTCATGTAGATGTTTGTCATTGAAATAAATCCATGAAGATGATATAAAGTATTGGAAGAGGGAAATTCCTTGGCTAATGTGTGAAATGAAAAACTATATACCTCCAACATTTTTCAATGCACAAGAACACTATCTCGTACACCAAGTTGAGGAGATTGAAATTTGTGGACCTGTACACACAAGGTCAATGTGGATGGTGTAGAGGCACTTGAAATCATTGAAGGCTTTGGTTAGACAAAGAGCACGTCCTGAGGGTTCTGTGGTGGAGGGATATATGGTATATCAATCCATGGTGTATATTAGTCAGTATCTTCCTAAATTAGTAGCGCCAAGTATGCATGCATTGGATCACATTTGGGTGTGAACTCCATCAAAAAATTTGAAAATCAAGAGCACTTGTTGGGGAAAGGTAGAATGAAAAAAATTAGAGGTAATATATTAATAATTGTGGAGATTTATATTAATACATATAATTTTTTATTTTTTGTGTATATGATCATACTTATTAATATATTAATATATGCTATTTCATAAATTATTAATATTTACCATGGACGTTATAACTAATATTTAATATTGATGAATTATTATTTTTTGATTCAGGTGCTCAAGATTGGGATGCACTGCATTTATACATTGCAAACATTATTGACTGGATGAATGTATGGATTGAAAGATGTAAACAACACCATGGCGGTAAGTTATCATGGCAATGACTGTCCGAATTGATTAGATAAGCTTGTCGTAACGAAGATGCCAATGTTACGCAAAATGAAATTGATTTAGCATATGGTTTGAAAGATGGACAAGCAAGCAACTTCACCCATTTTATTCAGTTATTTTATATTATATTAATGTGACTACATGTGTAGTTATATTTTTTTCAGATACTTTCGAAGTTATATAAATATATTAATTTATTAATTGACAATGCATCTTTTACATATATGGCATATTATAATTGAAACACCATAACACTATGTGGTGAAATGGTCGTAAATTTCACATCAAACAATTGGATGAATCTAAGAAAACTTCTGATAGTGGGATAACTGTAGTATTCTAGGTCACTAATGTTTCCTCTAGGAGTGATAGACATCCCCAATAATCTGAAAGTAGATACTATGGGTATTTGAATGATATACTTGAGTGTGACTTTAATTCCTTCAAATTAGTTATGTTTTACGTCAAATGGTATAGGTTATGAATGTTGGTTGTGGAGCCTGATTATCTTCATGATTTAGAGGTCTTTGTTTTCATCCATGTTTATACCCCTA
>ML797805.1:88627-106718 GCA_009831015.1 Picea engelmannii | reverse complement strand
TGGTAATGAGAAGTCCTCCTTATGTGACAACTAATTATTGTTATTTAATTATTGTCATTTTTCCCTTTATTTATAATTGTCATTCTCAATTTTGACTTTCTTAATTGTTGTTATTTTAATATGATGACTTTATATACTGCCCTCGTACTATGAGGTTATTTAAGTTTATGATGATACTTACGGACATAATGTCATTTGCATCATCATTGGAAATTCATGATCATAATGACATAGCATGGAGAGCTCCTCAGGCTTATCAAAATGTTTATCTTGTAAATACTTGTTCGAATTGCGATATCAATAATTGTGTAAAAGGGAATGTAATAACAATGTTTAAAACGATATGTGAATATTTGTTTAACTGCCATGAAACACTGTTCAATTGCTTGTGAATACTGTTTAAATCGAATGTTATTGATGATGTTTAAAGCGCATTATTAACCTCTATAAGATCATTGTAAGGTATGGTGATAACTTGGGAGGCGAAGTGAAATATTATGGAGATGTTGGCTCGTATTCAATCACGGATGAGTCATAGACTTTGTCTAGTCATTACTGAATGGTCGTCGTCTGAGTCCCTGTCTTGCGCCTTCTGTAGAAGGCGTGGTTTCTCTTTCGTCTATGATAGCGCAGGGTTGTAAAAATTGTCGATTGGTCTGCATGTGTCGGGTGGGATATAGATACCTTCTGTGGCCTTAGCATATCTGTCCGAGTGCCCTTTCTGTGTAAAGGATCCAGTGCCGTATCAAGAGTCTCGGGCCCTTTAAAGGCATGGTTCCACTCTTGCGACACCCTAACACCAGACTCTTCCCGCTGTGTTCTTACTGTGCATCCCAAAATGTCTTACTGTTGTGTTGTGCGCCTTGTGCCTAGGATCGTATATTGTTGCAGTTACTCATTGTGTGCCTTCAGTTCTCCCTATCATGGTTGCGTCTTTTTGGTTGGCCAGTGGCGTCGTTTAGTTAAGTGTGTTGTTACTTCTATACACGCGCACACACTGAAAATAAATAAATAAATAAATAAAATTTGCACTGTCTTTAGAATGGTTGTCGTGACGAGGCGGTTCATTACATGATTACTGTTCATACCATGGGATTCGTAGAGAGAAGACAGTTCTAGGAACACCACAAGAAAATGGTTTGTCGAAAAGGATGAACAAGAAAATCATGGAAAGTGCATGGAGTATGCGATTGCATGCTGGTTGTCCCTTACAGTTCTGGGCAGATGTTGTAGATATCGTTGTTTACTTAATAAACAAAGGACCTTCAAGCTCTTTGGATGGTATAATTCCAAAGGAGGCATGGGCATGTAAAAAGGTAAACTATTCCTTGTTGAAGTCTTTCGGTTGTGAATAATTTGTCCATATTGATAAAGAAACTAGAACAAATCTTGATTCCAAATCCAAGAAGTGTACCTTTGTTGGATACGGTGTTAATGATTATGGTCATCACTTATGGGATTATGAAAATAAAAAAATCATTAGAAGTAGAGATTTCATATTCAATGAGAAGGTCATGTACAAAGATCAGTTGCAGGGAAAGAAAAAGGAAAAAGAAAAACTATAATACACAGTGCTTGATGAGATCAATGAAAAAGAAATTCCAAAGGAACCAGAAAATCAAAATGTACAACAACAAGAGAAAGACGTACCTCAAACTCTTGCAAGTGTTGTTAGAATATCTACCAGGCTAAGTAGACCCTTCTTGGAAGCCACTAATAATTTTCGATTCTTATCGCAATCAAATTTCCCACTGAGAAATTATAACTTTCTGTAGCTACCATCACCTTCCATTTGTAAATATTTATATTTCTAAGTTTCGAAGCGATGATTGGGTTAAAGGTTACCTTATTGAGTTTTTGAGTACATTTTCGTTTTTTTGTTTTTTGTTTTAAATTCATGACTATAAGTATGAATTTAAACATAAAATGTGGCTTGGTTTTGTATCTTTTACCTTAGAAATATCGTTTTAAAAGACACCCATATATGCTTAAAACTCAAATTTTATGAAATTGTTGATAAATCCACTATCAAAATATTTGTAGTTTTGTGGGACTTCATTGGTTCTATAATTAATCCATTGAATTAATTTTTGAAATGGTCAAATGCATTAAATGCTCGCTTATCATTTGATATGGTTTTCATAGACTTAACATTCATATCAACATTCATGTCATTTTGTACATGCATGTTGTACCTACTATTTCAATTCACCTTGCTAGCTTGAATATTAATAAGACCATTCATTATGTGTATGGGGTTTTGTACTCTGTAGGGTTTGGCACTCATTGTGAGAAATGGTTTGGAGTTTTACGAACCCTCTGGTTTTTGTTCTCCCTAACTCATCTATCCAAGTTTTGATAGTTCCCAAACTCTACAATTTTTGTGCTATTACATTTCGCACAGACTTTTCTTTGCTTCTCGTCTTCTGGAAATGAAACATACACCCTGTGATATCTATTGTATCCTTTTCACAGTGGAAATGGCACTTGTGGTGTGAATCGAACCAAATGATTCTGAATTTTTTTATTTTACAACTCGTAATTGCTTACCAGAGACATTTTTTTGCAGAATCATTTCCGAGTAAATGATTACGAATTAGGCCAAACTGTTTAAAACCCATTTTGGAAATGGGGTCATTTACCTTCTGCATGGGCATATTCTTCAGAAACGATTCTATTTCAAAGGTATGTTTCATTTTCTGGATAAGATTTTCTCAGAAAATTTGTTTCGTCTAAGTTTTTTATTTTTTCCCCTTTCCTTTCTGTGGGTTTGAAGATATGCATAAAATGACTGATTTATATCATAGACGGAAGCTAAACCCTACTATCAAAGACCTATGTGATGATCCACATGATTACTATCTATTCACTGAACCAATCTTTGTTCCTTTGCAAACCCCCCTGGTTAAGAAACCATGATGCATTTTTTTTTCACCTAGAAAAATGTTGGAACAGGTAATGGATGTGCGGAAATAAAGGTTTTCCCCTACCATTTCTTCTGAGCATAATCAGGGTCATAGCAACAAACTCCACTATCATAGATTCGGATTTATCAGATGCCTCTTTTTCAAATTGTTGAAATAACAAATAGTTGTTTGGTTGTTTTTTTATTTGATTCTGTTTTGAAATAGATTAGATTTTTTTTTTACTATTTTAAACTAACTACAGAATCTTGTAGCCAAGTCTCTTTTGAATAATAGTTAGCATTGTATATGAATATCAAATCTATTTTTCTATCTACAGGAAATGGAAGATTATGCTGCTAATTGTGTGGAGCAAACACTTTGAATCATATGCTTAGATATTCAGTAGTTTCTGCTTTTTTTATGTTTATAAAACTTTGGTTTATTTTTTAACAAACGAACTCATGAATGAGTGGTTTCCAGTTCACTGTTTTTGTAATATTATTTGATTTTGGGGGATTCAAATCTATCTTGTATGATGACAACATTTGAATCTCGAACTAGTTTAAATACTAGTCATCCTAAGTAGTGAAGACATCTTTGATTTGGACGCATTATGGACATGTAACTTTCAAGACTAATGGACAAGTTGTTCTCTCCTTGGCTTTAGACCAACATGGCGCATTCCCATTACATTTTTCCCTTTATATTATGGAATTTTAATATGTGATACAGATTTAGTCTTATCAACATATGATATTTCATTTTATTCAACACTTTAATTTTGTCGGTAATTTGTTGTCCATATATTACATCTGTGATCATTATTTCATTTAAATATCATTGATTTATGCCTGATGTTAAATGATATATTACATGAATGATTTATATCAAATTTATTTTACTATAAGTGTTCATCATTACAATATCATCGGATCTGTATGTTTATTACTCGGTTATTATATCTTTGCTCTAAAAATACCTTTGAGATTATTTTGGGAACGTGAGCACCTGCCTATTATAGGTTTTTCTCACAGGAAAGATAGTTGGGAGTTTGAATTGTGCAGAGACATAAACTCATTAGTTGATTAATCTTAGGTTAGTTTTACTCGTATTCTATTTCTTTTATTAGTTTATTTACAAATGAAATAGGAACAATTTAATTTGGCTTTGATTATTATTCTGTTCTTATTTCAAATTGTGTTTTATTAGTATTTTTTGAGTTCTTTAGATTTTAAATATTAAACAAAAAATATAAAATATATGTGCTTTCTTTATCTACTTCATAAAAAATTGCAAAAACATTGATTTCACAAGACATCCAACAAAACTTGCAAATTGTAAATATCTTGTTCATAATCACATGCTCATATTTACATTTATGCTTTAACACTTGTAAATAATTAGATTATGTACATAGTATCGTAGTTTCTTTTAGATTAGTTTCCTTTCTTTGGTTATTTTAGGATTTTAGTTGGCCAACAGAACCATTAAACTCATCAGGCCATTTCACTCCAAATGGCCTGGGTTATTTAGACAACCTCGGTCCGGATTTGACCTTCCAGTTGATGGTGTGTCACTTACGCTCATCAACAAATGGTGCTAGAAGGAGGGCCAAAGTTGATTTAATGATTAAATGTTTTACCCCTCAGCCTTTCATAATTCCAGATTTATAAATCCTTCTTTTGTGTGATCTTATAATGCACTACAAGGTAGGTTAGATGACAGGATAACTATTTGGAGTCAATTTCTTCAAATTATTAATTTTCCATGGCTCCTGCTCAAATCACTATGTTGGAACATGCTTTAAATGTCTCATTACCAGTTATTCCCAACAAGACAACTGATCTCTTTTCAGAACTCACCTTTGATGGTAAAGGGAGCACATCTACAGTAGACCATATTTCTAATTTTTTTTATAAATGTTTAAGAGATAATATCATTGATCCTAATGTTACATGCAGATTGTTCGCTCTCACTTTCCAAGGTCGGGTTAAATATTGGTTGAAGTCTTTTCGGGCTAATTTGATTCATTCTTTGTCTGAGTTTGTAATTGAGTTTTTATCAGATTTTAACAATTAGGATTATGATGAATTAAGTGAAGAATTAAGTTGCTTAAGGAAATAAAATGGTGAATCATTCAATGATTTTGCAATTAGGTTCATACATGTTTGTACTAGATTCCCTTTGAAATAAATGTTTCTTATTAATCAATGGTTTGAATGACTCTTTTCTCTCTCAGACAAGCAAGATCAATTAATTGTTAACCAATCTAAATTGAGCACTAATACTCAATCTCAAGATGGTTCAAATTTTCATGTTGATCTTGAAGATTTTGAAGCACCGCAATTTTTTTCAACTTCTTTCATTTTGGAAAATCATGAGCAACATCATATTTTACAAAATGAAATTGTCACCTCTAATCACTCTTTTCCAACAATGTCTCCTCCCGTCGAAGAAGGAACCTTGAATTTAAAATATGTTAGTTGTCACCCTCTCATAGATTTTATAATGGTTTCTAAAGTAAAAGAGGTCGAATGTGAAGCTGACGATAAAACTTCCCCTAATTTAGTTGAACAAGTCCATGATCAATCACTAGGAGACAAAATCATTAGTCAGACTATTAATCAACCTTCTATCTCTAGTGATTTTCTCTCAAAATTTCCCTTACACAATGAAACAAATTGTCTCTTAGAAACTATCTACTACTCTTTAAAAGATAATACAACAGAGGTTGATCGGTTTATACAAGGAGAGGGAACAAAACTATATTTCGAAACACATATACCCATCATTTCAAGAGATGCATTTCATCTCCTCAATTATTCTACATATTATTCCTTATACCCTGATATTTTTTATCCTAATGTTGTGCAATTGTGTGTTCCATATTACCTTGGAGAGAATTCAACGTTATATAATCAGGTACAAATTAATAGAGATTACCGAATATAAGATAAAGAGGAAAATAATTATGCCCATGAACATATTAATTTTTATTCTCATCAATTATCCATGGGTAAATCAAGAAATAATTTGAAAGAGTCTCAAATTGCATCTTCCATTGATTCATCTCAATTTGTGTTTAAAGAAGGATCTAAATTTTTGCATGATCAATTATTCGAGGTTGAAAAGTATAATCCGCCAAATATTATTACCAATGATGATTATTCAAAAATGTTGTTTGTTCCATTTAGTCCACCTCAAATAGTTAATCTTGAAGCATTTAAGCTCAATGGAAAGTTTCAAGAGAATGAGACACTTCCTTTCCTATCGAGAATCATGATAAGTTCTCTCCATCTTGATCTGGCCTTTTTACAAGATTCTTTCCTTGATAGTCTAATACTTTATTCTCATCAGGAATATTTGTCGTATGTGAATTATTTCGAACAATCCCATGTTATTAATTGCATGTATTATGATGGGGTTGCAGATTGGTTGGAGTATTCATATCTCAAAAATTTTCCAGGGAATGGTAAGATTATCTTCACTTTATTTAGAGATCAAGGAGGTAAATTTGACACACTCATTTTATATCCTTCATATGGAGAAAATATGGAATGAAAGGAAAATTTTCAGGAGGATGGGGCACTTTGGTCTAGGACGATGGTTATGTTAGGTCCCCATAACTCTCACAAGCTTCACAATCTCATTTTTTCATATTTTTGTGACCCATATAATGACAAAATTGCAGAATGGTTGGAGGATTCATACAAAAAGAATGTTCAAGGGAATGGTAAGGTCATTCTTGCTTTATTTTTAAATGATGAGGATAAGGGTAAGTATGATATGTTTTCGTCATTTTTCAATGTACTACCATCCTTGTTAGTAATATTTGATTTTGTTTCCATTGCATGACTGGAGTTACTCTGATGGCTACATTGGAAGCAGGACTTCACTTCGTATTTTGATTTGTTTAGTAGTTAGAGTAGGTTTAGAAGTAGGTTTTGCTTTAGCTTTATTTCTCACTGTTTCTCTTTGTAATAATGCAGTCATGAATACAAGTGAGTGCACCAAGAGAACCATAATATGACTGTTGTCAGGGAAGTCCACTTTGACATCTTTTCTCTTTGTTTTTTGTTGAATATTTATTTTCAAAATTGTAGTATCATCATGAAAACTTTAAATGGAAAGTAAAGAGATAAGTAAATTTTAACTATCAATTCAACCCTAACCCAAGGTTCCACGAGTAGGATTTCACTCATATTTAGTCTCTCTCAAGAGATATTTCGTTTAATGATTTCAGATCCACCCTCTTGTGAATATTTTTAATTTCTTTTTTTGTTTTTGATTTTGGTTCTTTTCATTTTTCTTGATTTTGATTTGTTTTCTGAATAATTATGTCTTAATCACCATTTCATTTTTTGAAGGGAATCCAAACTCTTATTCTTTAGCAGAAGTTGATAACTTTTCAAGCATTTAAGTAGTAAATGCTAAAACTCATAATGACAGAAGTAAGTTTTTGTTCCAATCAGTGTTTCTGGTTTCTCCTTGAGATTACAAGTAGAAGCAATTGTCATTAATAAACTTCTAATGTTGTCCATGTTTTAAGGAAAACAACTCAGTTGTACCTTCCCATCCTCGAGATGGTTTCCTAACAGAAATCTAAGTTTCCAAAGTATGATGAAGGTCATCAAAAAGGAGAATGATTTTTAAATGATCGAAATCTTGATGCCAAACTATGAGATTTTTAGTATCACCCCACCCTCTTGAATATTATTAAGTTCTGCAGATTATAAACAATTTCTAGAGGGTTGAAAGCACGATAATGTGTGGGAAGTGTATGTAAACCCACCGGGACACTGAACAGGTCTGTTGGCAACGGGTAAATGCATGCATGATACCAAGGCAACTTCATCGAGATATTGAATAGGCCTGCTGGTAGCGAAGCACTGCCAGGTTTATGAATATCCTCAAGCATGTCTTTCAATTTGATAAAGTGGAAAGATGTCCCATATCATGATTGGATGACTCTTGGACATGATAGAGGTACTAGAGTGGGTCAACTGACATCCCTGCAGAGGCTATGAATGCCTGCTGGCAGTAGTGGCCCTGTCAATAGTATTGAATTCAACTGCATAAACAATCACTACACTTGTAATCTAAGTTAGATTCCAGATTACATTTTTTGAACAAGAATATATCTGATGATAAACTACGTTATTTTCTGAGTTTGATCAGAATGCTTGACCTGTTGTTAATTGTTTCTAGAAATTCATTTTATCGGATTCATCCTAACATGAATTTTCTGGTGATGTAGAGTGTTAAACGTCAAAATCACTCAACTGGATAAGTGTCGCATGTTCCTCTCAATTGTCGTAAGTGTCTCATCTTTCTTACAACTTTTTCAAGTGTCGCAAGTTGTTCATAAGTGTCGCAAACGTTGTTCAAGCATAATTCCTTAACGATGACACTAAGGAGGCACTTAAAACATCTCATACACTGGGTTTGGAGAAGGAGAATTGGTTAACTGAAGTCAAGGAACTCTTAACACCTAAAGAGATCTTTTGATCAAAGGTTTTAGGGGTGAGCGCTCCCCTATAAGGCTTCAGGGAGCGTTATAATGCTCCCCTGCCCCCCTTGAAGGAGCACTTTCCACCTTTAGGCCACTGGCGCTCCCCTCAATCTTCTTAGGGAGCGCTACAGTGCTCTGATGCCCCTTTTGAGGGAGCGCTGCCTAATCTGGGGCAATGGTTGGCCCGTTGAGGAGAATAAGGGGAGGATCTTTCAAGATTAGAAGGCAGTTGCATTCGAATTCTTGGTTCCATCAAATAATCCCTGATCTAAGGAGGGAGTTCCCTAACTTGTTCTAAAGATAACTCAAGAGGTTAAACTCCTCTTAACCTATATAAGCAAGCTTTGTGATGGTGAAAAGGGAGAAGAACTGCTAGCATGAAACCTATGATCTTATAGGGAACAATCAGCCAAAGAAGAGTGATCAGTGAAGCTGTTGTTATCCAGGTTGTGGATCTTTCGAGCAAGGGTTAAACGAAGGGGACTTGACGAAGCTGTCGCATTCGCATCTACGATTGTAAGTACTGTTGTCGTTATTCTCATTAATATGACATGCTTGGCCTGTTTCTTTCTAGTTTGTGTCTAATGTTACATGAACTTATCATTGATAGATAGATCTATTTTCAAGCTAATATCAATAGAGTAGGAAGTGGTCGTATATTGATTGTCTACAGGACTCAGCGAGGAGCAAAGGTTTGGAGCTCAACTCGGAGCGTGCAGGGAAAAACGTCGATAAAGAGGTACTTATGTTCTCCTTCCTTCTCATGTGTTAGTTTGTATGGATTTGAAAGGAAGTCAGTGTCCACGTTAAGCATTTTTTGTCTTAGATTTAGGGTCAAGCTCTTTGAGGCAATCTACTTGTCCGAAGGGAGATTTTCCTACAACATAGAGATAACTGCTTCGCCCAGTATGTCACCATTGTTTGCAGACACTAATAATTTTCGATTCTTATCACAATCAAATTTCCCACAGAAAAATTATATCTTTTTGTAGCTGCCATCACCTTCCATTTGTAAATATTTATATTTCTGAGTTTTGAAGTGATGATTGGGTTAAACCTTACCTTATTGAGTTTTCGAGTGCATTTTCGTTTGTTTTTTTTTGTTTTAAATTCATGAATGTAAGCATGAATTTAAACATAAAACTTGGCTTGGTTTCATATCTTTTACCTTAGAAATATCATTTTAAAAGACACCCATATATGATTAAAACTCAATTTTTATGAAATTGTTGATAAATCCACTCTCAAAATCTTTGTAGTTTTGTGGGACTTCATTGGTTCTATAATTAATCAATTGAATTAATTTTTGAAATGATCAAATGCATTAAATGTTCGCTTATCAATTGATATGGTTTTCATAGACTTAACAATCATATCAGCATTCATGTCATTTTGTATAGGCATGCTATACCTACTATTTCAATTCACCTTGATGGCCTGAATATTAATGAGACCATTCATTATGCGTATGCAGTTTTGTACTCTGTAGGGTTTGGCACTCATTGTGAGAAATGGTTTTGAGTTTTACGAACCCTCTGGTTTTCGTTCTCCCTAACTCATATGTCCAAGTTTTGATAGTTCCCAAACTTTGCAATTTTTGTGCCATTACATTTCGCACAAACTTTTCTCTGCTCCTCATCTTCTGGAAATGAAACCTACACCCTGTGATATCTATTGTATCCTTTTCAAAGTGGAAATGACACCTGAGGTGCAAATTGAACCAAATGACTCTGAATTGTTTTGTTTTAAAACCCATAATTGATTACCAGAGACATGTTTTTGCGAAATCCTTTCTGATCAAATGGTTACGAATTAAGCCAAACCATTTAAAACCCATTTCGGAAATGGGTTTATTTACCTTCCTCTCAAGCAGATTCTTCAGAAATGAATCTATTTCAGAGGTATGTTTCATTTTATGTATAGAATTTTCTTAGAAAATTTGTTTCATCTGAGTTTTTCTTTTTTCCCCTTTCCTCTTTGTGGGTTTGAAGATATGCAGAAAACAGATGATTTCTATCATAGAAAGAGGCTAAACCCTGCTATCAAAGACCTGTGTGATGATCCACATGATTACTATCTATTCACTGAACCAAACTTTGTTCCTTTGCAAACCCCCATGGTTAAGAAACCACGATGCATTTATTTTTCACCCATAAAATCGTTGTAACAGGTAATGGATGTGCAGAAAGAAAGGTTTTTCCCTACCCTTACTTCTAAGCATAATCAAGGTCATAGCAACAAACTCCACTATCATAGATTCAGATTTATCAGATGCCTCTTTTTCAAATTGTTGAAATAACAAATAGTTGTTTGGTTGTTTTTTTATTTGATTCTGTTTTGAACTAGATTAGATTTTATTTTTACTATTTTAAGCTAACTACAAAATCAGCCAAGTCTCTATTGAATAATAGTTAGCATTGTATCTGAATATCAAATTTATTTTTTTATCTACAGGAAATGGAAGATTATGTTGTTGATTGCGTGGAGCAAACACTTTGAATCATATGCTCATATATTCAATAGTTTCTTCTTTTTTTATGTTTATAAAAATTTGGTTTATTTTTGAACAAAACAACTCATGCATGAGTGGTTTTTAGTTCACTATTTTTGTAATCTATCTTGTATGATGAGAGCATTTGAATCCTAAACTAGTTTAAATACTGGTCCTCCTAAGTACTGAAGACATCTTTGATTTGGACACATTATGGACATGTAATTTTCAATACTAATGGACAAGTTATTTTCTCCTTGTCTTTAGACCAACGTGGCAATTTCCCATTACATTTTTCTCTTTATATTATGGAATGTTAATATGTTATACAACTTTAGTCTTATCATCATATGATATTTCATTTTATTCAACACTTTAATTATGTCTGTAATTTGTTGTCCATATAATACATCTGTGATCATTATTTCATTTAAATATCATTGATTTATGCTTGATGTTAAATGATGTATTACATGAATTATTTATATTAAATTTCTATTACTATAAGTGTTCATCATTAAAAGATCATCGGATCTATATATTTATTACTCTGTTCTTATATCTTTTCTCTAAAAATACCTTTGAGTTTATTCTGGGAACATTAGCACCTGCCTGTTACAGGTTTTTCTCACAGGCAAGATAGTTGGGAGTTAGAATTGTGCAGAGACATAAAATCATTAGTTGATTAATCTCAAGTTACTTTTACTCGTATTATATTTCTATTATTAGTTTATTTACAAATGAAATAGGAACAATTTAAATTGGATTTGACTGCTATTTTGTTCTTAGTTCAAATTGTGTTTTATTAATATTTTTTTAGTTCTTTAGATTTTAAATATTAAACAGAAAATATAAAATATATGTGCTTTATTTATCTAATTCATAAACAATTGCAAAAACATTGATTTCGCAAGATATCCAACAAAACTTGGAAATTGTAAATATCCTGTTCATAATCACATGCTCATATTTATGTTTCTTATTTAACACTTGTAAATAATTAGATTCATGTAAATAGTATCGTATTTTCTTTTAGATTAGTTTCATTTTTTTGGTTATTTTAGGATTTTAGTTGGCCAACAGAGCCATTAAACCCGTTAGGTCATTTCACTCCAAACGGATTGGGTTATTTAGGCAACCTCGATCCGTATTTGACCTTCCAGTTGACGGTGTGTCACTTATGCCCATCAACAACCCCCTGAACGATACTCTCCTTCATTGTATTATTTATTGTTTACTGATTCCGGTGAACCCTAATGTTATGAAGAGGCAATGCAGGTAGACACCCAAAAGAAGTGGGAGCAAGGAATGAAAGAGGAAATGGATTCCTTGGTAAATAACCAGACTTGGGATTTGGTTCAGTTGCCTGCAGGAAAAATAACATTGCATAATAAATGGGATTACAAGTTGAAGGAAGACGATGGAGAAAAAAAGTGGTAAAAGGATAGAATTTTTGTAAAGGGGTTTGCACAAAAGAAAGGTATAGATTTTGATGAAATATTTTCTGCTATTGTTAAAATGACTTCAATTAGGACTATTTTAAGTCTTGTGGCAGTAGAAGATTTGCATCTTGAACAGTTAGGTGTAAAAACAACTTTTCTCCATAGGGATTTGAAGGAAGAGATTTATACGCAACATCCACAGGGGTATGAGGTCAAAGGGAAGGAGAATTTGGTATGCAGGTTTAAAAAGAGCTTGTAAGGCCTAAATCAAGATCCAAGGCAGTGGTATTTGAAGTTTTACAAGTTTATGGCAAAACAAGGTTATAGTAGATGCCATTATGATCACTGTGTTTAATTTAAAAGGATAGAAAATGGAAGCTATATTATCTTGCTATTTGTTGGTGTCTAAAGATGTCCTAAAAATAACCTTAGTTTAACATTAATTTATCAACCCAGAGATTCATCTTTTATCTCAAGAATATCAGCAAAGTCTATGCAGGTAGCCTAAAATCGTGTAGCTAAACCAAATCCGAGTTCATCAACAATCAAGTTCCTCAAACGTTCACCAAAGATTCTAAGAACTAATGGAATTGAAATCTGATTACTAAGATGCTATAAAGTGGAAAGGAACTAATCAATCTATTTAATTCTCTTAACTAAAAAGCAGTAATTGAGTCTAAGTAAGGACTTGCATAATTAACTATCAATTATGAATTCTGATTACTGCAAAGGAAATTATAACGAATTACTCTATCTACAGAAAGAAACAACAATTGTAATCTAATCGGAAGGGACAACTAATGTAACTTTTACCGAAAGGAACAACTATTGTAACTTTTACTGAAAGTAACAACTATTGTAACTTTAATCGAAAGGAAAAACAATCATAAATCTAAGGAAAAGGAACAACGCGGATGAAAATGTGAGGAACTATCAAGCAACAACTTCAGAAATGGAAATTTTAATGGCAATCATTAATACTTGAGGGAAATGTCTATCTCCTATATGAAAACAATCATGAAATCATTAACACACTTATGAATTTATCCTTGGCTATTGTAAAAGAGATCTGAATCACAAAATAGAAATCAAAATTAGAACTAATACAATTACAGAACGAGACATTAGCTCCTTCAGACTGGGCCCTCATTCTTCAGAAGTACTACTATGAGAAACTCAAAACATAGAAATGGTAGAAACACTCAAAACTTTCATTGATTTCATAGCTGGTGAAACATTTACAAAAACTGCTTGCGCAGAGTAATTATGAATCTAAATACTTGAATGCATTTTTTCCTTCTTTTTTTCGGATCTATTACCCTCTTATATATTACAATAATCTGGGTAAATTAAGATATCCTGAGGATCGAAATATCCTCAGGATTGCTTTACTATTATAAAGTTACAATATAGAAAATGCATTATCTTCAAAACTGCTTTGCGCCTAAAAAGTCTTCAACCTCCAATAGCTTGTGCATAGACAAGATCTCTTTGGTTATCTTTGACAGTTATTTATCCAATTATGAAAGAAAATCAAACCATTCCAATCGTAATTTAGAATCTATTTAATAAAACTCCAATAACAACCCTAAGAGACATATTAATCATGTTCTTTCCTATTTATCCCTAACTATCTGAAGAATCAATCAAAATCATATCATGAACTGTGGGAAAAAGGAAGATATGTATACCTTTTTTGTAACCCAACATACCCCCCAACTTACCTTCTTGCATGTCCTCATGCAAGATGGAATCTTACATGTAAAGAAGTTATACTGTAGGGAGGAAAAGTGGGCTCACTGGGTCTCCTGAAACCATTATTTCTTTTGATTTCGTCAAAAGCGGCGTCCGGTCTCTTTTTATTAATTTGACAATACCTCTGGTAATTTTATGGAGGAAACTAGAGGAGAGGGGGGTTATACCTACATCCCATCCAAATAGGCCCTTCCTCCTGGAGTATTCTAGAATACCTTTCCACTCCGAAGGTTGCTGCAAATAAATTCCTAAATCCAAAGGGCTCTCTATTTTTAACCTCATCGGAGGATGCATCCCATCTTAGTTTAGAAACAACAAGAGCTTCTTCCTTGAGTTCTCTAAAATATGTGATACCTGAATGGATGAATTGTAAATGAATAGGAGCCAATGAGTTCACAACCCCCACCCTTTTCATGAAGGTATTATGTCGCATGATGGTTGGGAAGGATTTTGGAGGCTCTCCTCTAATCGAAAGATCTAAACCAGTTTCCCTATTTATGAACATTTTGTGAGCATTACCCCATCTGACCTGGTTCCTAATAAAAGACAAGAATGCTTGGAACTGTATGTCCCCTATGAAGGGACTAGGGTTGTCTCCTCTATCTTCTTCCAAAATGAAATTGTGGAAATATAATTCACACAGAAGGTATTGTACCTTCTCTTCCTGATCTCTGAAACATGAAATAGATTCTGGTACAGTGGAAAATGAAATAGGTTTACGTGCTCTGATGGCCTTCACTCTCAACAATAGATACCATTCCAGCAAGAATAAAACATAATTAGTGGCAGGGGCTCTGCAATTGATGGAATCAGAGTAGACATCACAGATGTGTTTGATTTGCTCCAAAGATTTTTCCAATTGGGTTTGCACCTTTTTTATCTTCTCTTGGGCTCTGGTGAGCGCAGCATAGGTCTCACCCTCTGTTGCTGTCATGTCCTTCAATTCTTTAACAATCCTTTGATATTCAGTCCTAGTTACCATTCCATGTTGGTGTTGGACCAATGCTTGTTGGGCTTGTGTAAGTTCTGCTTTTAGTCTATCGATGGTGACATTATGTGCTTGAGATTGAGATGCTTGGTATTCTTCCATAGCACTCATCTCTTCCCTGGATTGAGTTAATTCTTGTTGGGTCTGTGCAAGCTCTGCTTCCAGCCTATTCATGATAGTACTTTGTTCCTGGGACTACTCTTTTATAGTCAGTAATTCACCTCTATTTTGAGTTAGGGTTTGTTGAGACTGCAACAGTTCTTCCTCCAGTCTCCTAATAGTAGCATTCTTCTCAAA
This sequence comes from Picea engelmannii, assembly GCA_009831015.1. NCBI lineage: Eukaryota > Viridiplantae > Streptophyta > Pinopsida > Pinales > Pinaceae > Picea > Picea engelmannii. The sequence goes on along the minus strand of ML797805.1, from coordinate 91,327 downwards.
GAGTTGAGTTGTTTCCTCTAAAATTAGAATGTCTGTCTGTATCTCAGCATCAACCATATCTTGTGTTTCTACAGGAATTACATCTTCATCATGAACTACTACTTCTTCTACCACTAATTCCTCTGGGTCTGTCTGTATCCCTACAGAAGTTGTACTAACTGCTTTATTAGGAAGAGGGTTTCTTCCTTGCATTCTTCCCCTTTTGTTTTTCTTTCTTCTGTGGATCTTGTCTTCTAGTTCTAATTGTTTCCTCAATTCCTTGATAATATCCTTGAGTTTTCCCACTTTCTGATTTAATACCCCATCCCTCTTATCCTTTTTCTTCAACAATTTGTTTTCTTTCTTTAATTTCCTAATTTGTTTATGGCTTTTCGCTAATTTCTGTTTATGAGGGATTTTGAGGTCTTCTTCATTCCGACCAACAGATGGTTGTCCCTCTACTCCTTCCAGGTGCTCTGGTTGTCCAAGAGGGTCTCTTATTTCAAAAAGAAAATCCTCCTGTGTTGTGTCATCTAGAAAAGGCATTTCAATGTTAGGAAAGTCTTTAGTTGGTTTTGAAGAGGAGGCTAGTTCTGGGTCTTTTTCCATATTATTTTCATCTCTGTCATTTAAGGTTCCTAAGTTCCCCAAAACTTGAGCTATTTATATCTCATAGCTCTTCAAAAAGTGTCTTGTCAGGTGCTCTACTGTAGGTTGGGTGTCTCCCTGGTCATCCTTTTGTGCTGTATGCTCTGCTTGCTCAATTGCTTGAACATTTTCCTGTAGAGGCTATTCTATGAAATTCTGAAATTCTTCAGGGTGCTCTGTTGTATCTTGAATTTCTTCAGTTGTTTCCTGAGTTTGTCTACTTTTCTTCCTTGTCCTAGGGGGGGATCTAGGAGCAACCATTGTTCTCTTCTTCATTTTTGTTAATTCTTGTGTCTGTGAGGTCTGGGCCTCAGTGATTTGAGCGGTTTGCTTCAACTTCGGTTTGAGGCAGTGGAATTTATCTTTGGGTGGCAGTCGCCTGCTCTAGTTGTGGAGGTCTATTGGCCTCAATCAGATTCTCTCAAGTCAACTGAGTTTGAATTAATTCTTTATCCACTATTAGTTTAACCAATTTGTGGTGGCTGATAACAGTAACAGGATCCTTGGACTTTTGTGTTCTTAAGGCAACTTCATGTAGTATGGTATTCAGGAAGAAAGGTAGATTAAGTACTAACCGTTACTTCAAGGCTGCCAACAATTTGAGATGGTGAGGTCGAATTACGTCATATCGTCCATCGCAGGTGAGGAACCATTGAACTATCCCCGCTAGTTCCTTCCATGGTTCACTGAGGGTACTAGTATTAAGTCCCTTTCCTTTTTTATCCAATTCTTCCCCAGGTTCTGTGAAAGATTCCACAGCTTCCCTCAGCTTCGTGTATTTCCCTGTCTATTGAATGTCTGTGTTAGGGAGGCATGTGACTTCTGCTATGATTTTCGGGGTAACTAATATTTGTATGCCTTGCACCGTAGAGATTTCTCCTTGCAGGATTTGAAAGAATTCAAGCGTGACGTTTGTGTCATATCCTTGCAAGCGGCTGAAGTACTTGGTCCACCCTAGGTGATGTAGGATTTCTCTTGCCTGTTATGTAACCCAGAGTAATATCGGCTCTCTGTGCACACTTATGCCACCCATATTTCTGTGAAAAAGAAAGAACGACTGTCGTTCCTGTTTACAAATTTGGTTAGACCATCTTTGGAGAAGCAGATACAAAAAATAGAAAATATCAGCAACAACGAATGTATAAAGACGTGTGTTTCGTATTTATTACAATCATTACATATAGTCGGGAAGTGTGTTGAGCATCCCCCCTCATTAATGTAGAGGTTTTCCTCGACCGTCAGTGTAGGCGGAAGTAATGAGTGCAGGTATTTTCGGGTGAGAGGTAATGATTGCATTGCCGCCGCCGGTAGGGACTAATCATATATAATTTTCAAAAAAAGACACGTGCCACCAAAAATCATTTAAATGATAGTTTGTTTGATGTGTGGAATTTGTAAATTTATTACACCTATGTTCAAAAAAATGATTTATGGATAAATCAATCAAAAATAAATTAAATTTGTTCATTTTTTTTTTTAATATTCCACATAGCATAATATTGTTACTTTTTCGGGTGATTGAGTATAACTGATATGATAGCCTCATTATTTGATTAAAGGAGATCTAGAGATACGCAAAAACTTGGAATTTTGAGATAATCTTCCATACCACAGACAGAGTCGTTGCTGCCTGTAGGCGTCCATAGCCTTGGCAGGGTTTCCTTTTAACCCTTAGACGAGCCTTTATCTTTAATACACATGCGAATCATCTTTTTCCAAAAAGACCATTATCCTGGTTTGGTAGCCAGATGACGATAATGTCACTCACTAGATTATAACTTAAGTGAACAACCCAGCTTGTGATGAGACCTATTGTCCTTTGACAAAATAAAATGTCGAAGGCCATTGCCCTGGTGTGGTAGCCATAGTGGGAATGTCACTTATGTTAGTATCCTATGATCGTGGTAGGTTGGCTCGTGATGAGACCCCTCGTTCTTTATGAAAAAGGTTTTTATTGTGTATCTTTATTTGTTTGTATCTTTTCTTAATAAATATTTGAATTGTCTTTTCCCAAGAAGACCATTATCCTGGTTTGGTAGCCAGATGATGATAATGCCACTCACTAGATTGTAA
>ML797805.1:53193-74331 GCA_009831015.1 Picea engelmannii | reverse complement strand
AGAAGTTAAGTTCCAGCAAAAACCACCGGGTTGTTTCGCAGAGACTCAAAGGAGGAATGAACGGTCAGAATTCTCCGAGGAGAACTCTCGAAGTCACGAGGATCGTAGGATCTAGAAAAGTTGCAAGGTGTATAAGGGTGGACAAACCCATCACTTTGGTATCAGAAATCAGTGTGGACCCTTGATCGTGACCTGTTGTGAGTCATCACATCATTTCAAAATTTGGCATTTCGGGTTTCGGAAGTTGTGAAGACAGGAATTCTCGACATTAGGGATTGCGAAATCGTGAAACTCGGAATCTCGGTTCGATAGAGAGGGCATGATCTTTGCGATTGATCTCGCGGGGCATACTCAAAAGAGATTGGGAGGCTTGGGTAGTGCTTTATGGTTGATCTTGTGGGGAATACTCAAAAGGACCTGTGGATCCACCATCGAGCATGTGTGGGATTCCCTGTGGAGGAACCGAAGAGTCAATTAGACTCACGGGGAAAATTTAGAATGATTCTGTGCAGACCTCAGCCTGAGGGCTCGGGGGTCTGTGCCAAAGTGGTATCAGAGCTGTAGAAAAAGTATTTTCTTTCTGTAGCAGAGAAAATAGAACCATTTTTATCCATGCCGCCGAGAAGAAGAGACAGACCAATGCCTGATCCAACAGTGGAGAGGGAAATGCTCAAACTATGTGCCAGGCTTGATGCCATGGAGACAACACAGAGGTGCACAGTCAATGCTAGGGATATCAGCGATGCTGATAGTGAAAATGAAGTTGGACTCGAAGAAGAAGTAGCAGTTGAACATGCTGCATATGAACACCTATTCAGGGTTGTTGCAAGGATAGGTGCTAGAGAAAAAATGGACATTCCAGTATATGAGGGAAACCTGGATGTTGAAGAGCTTCTATACTGGATTAGAGCTCTGGATAAATACTTCGACTATGAGGATGTCGAGGAAGATAGGAAGGTCAAACATGTTTTCACTAGACTTAAAGGGCATACAACACTATGGTGGGATGAACTGCAAGCTGATAGACGCTGCAAAGGAAAGTAGAAAATCAAAAGCTGGGATAAGATGGTTGCGAATATGAAAGCCAAATCCATACCCAAGGACTATCAAATTACTATGTTTTGGAGGATGCAGAATTTGAGATAGAAGTTGATGTCAGTGAAAGAATACACTAAAGAGTTCTACAAAATAAACATCAGAGCAGATCATCGGGAAAGCGATGATGAAAAGGTTGCCAGATACATGAATGGTCTGATATATGACATCCAAGATGAGATGAGAATGATGATCATTCAAACTGTAGAAGATGCTTATCAGAGGGCTCTGAAAGCTGAAGAGAAGATGAGCCGAAAACAAGGTCAAAGAGGCCGAGGAAGAAGTCAAGACAGAGGCAAAACAATTTCCCAAGACATAACTCAGAAATCTAAAGAAGAAGGGAAGAAACCTCAAACTCAAACTGAGAGAGGAGGAAGCTCACAGAGAGGGTAGTATGCTGATAAAAATTCGTTTCCTCAAGCTAGAGCAAGAGGAAGAGGCCGAGGAGGTGAAGTGAAATGTTTTTTCTATGGAAAAAATGGACATAAATCTTACGAGTGTCCAGATAAGAAGAAAGAAGGTGGTGAAACTCACATTGTTGAAGCACAAGGATGGAATGTTGAGGCAGAAGATGCTGAGGGTGGAAGATCCTTAATGATGAGGAAAGTTCTCTTGAAGCTAGAGAAGGAGGCAGAGAACCTAGCCCAAAGGAACAGTCTATTTCAGACTGCTTGCAAAATAAAAGATAGGGTATGTAAGGTCATAGTGGACAACGGTAGCACATACAATCTCGTTTCTACAAATATGGTAGAAAAGTTGGAGCTAGAGACTATTGGACATCCAAGCCCATATAGAGTTTTGTGGCTACAAAAAGGACATCAGGTAAATGTCACTAAACAATGTTTAGCTGAATTTAAAATAGGGGGATATAAGGATGAAATATTATGTGATGTCATTCCCATGGATGTTTGCCATCTATTGCTGGGTAGACTATGGCAATATGAAAGGAATGTGGTTCATGATGGGAGAAAGGACACATACACCCTGGAGAAGAATGGTAGGACGCACATGTTGTTGTCGATTAAAGACAAACAAGTAAAACCAGAGGTGAGCAACATTGTACTTCTCATGAGTGGGAAGGAACTTCTTAAAGATGTTAAGAAGAAGGAAGACAAACAATTTGTTGTGGTCAACCATAATTGTGTTGACTAGTACGAGGGTAGATGATTTACCAGAAAAAATCCAGAAGTTGCTAGAAGAGTTCGTTGATATAGTAGTGGACGAACTACCTTGTTTGTTGCCACCGATCAGGAGTATAATCCATCACATTGATCTTATACCTAGATCCAGTTTACCAAACAAAGTAGCGTACAGATTGACGTCACAGGAGAACAAAGAAGTCAAGAGACAAGTCCAGGACTTAATGGACAAGGGATTGATTAGAGAAAGCTTGAGTCCATCTGTTGTTCCAATAGTACTTAGCCTGAAGAAAGACAGAGGCTGGAGAATGTGTATCGACTCAAGGGAAATCAATAAGATTACCATCAGATACAGATTTCCATTGCCGAGGATGGACGATTTGATGGATTGCTTGAGTGGCGCAAGATTTTTTTCAAAGATTGATTTGAAAAGCGGATATCATCAGATTCGCATGAGAGAAGGTGATGAATGGAAGACAACACTCAAGATGAATGAGGGGTTGTATGAATGGTTTGTTATGCCATTTGGCTTAACGAATGCGCCTAGTACTTTCATGAGATTGATGAACAAAGTCCTGAAGGATTTCATAGGGAAATTTGTCATTTAATATCTTGACGATATATTGATTTTCAGCAAGACAAAAGCAGAGCATTTAAATCATTTGGCCGCAGTGATGAAGAGATTACAGCAAGAGAAATTGCTAATAAATGTGAAGAAATCATCATTTATGAGGACATAACTCATTTATTTGGGTTTTGTTATCTCTACAAATGAGTTGAATATGGACCCGGAAAAGGTGAATGTGACTAAGAATTGGTCGTCGCCAAAGAGTGTATTCGAAGTTCGAAACTTCCATGGTTTAGCTAGTTTCTACAGAAAATTCATACAAAATTTCAGTGGGATTAGCGCACCAATGATGGATACGGTGAAGAAAAGATACAAATCTTTTCACTGGACAGAGGAAGTAGAAAAGAGTTTCAACCTGCTGAAGAAGAAGATCACGGAGCAACCAGTTTTGGTTTTGCTAGATTTCAGCAAGACATTTTAGGTCAAGTCTTACGTGAGTGGATTTGCAATTGGAGAGGTCTTGAGCCGAGATGACAGACCGATCGCATACTTTAGTGAAAAACTGAATGAAGCGAAGGTTAAGTACTCCACATATGACAAGGAATTCTACGCGGTCATACAAGCACTAAAGAAATGGAGGCACTATTTGGTTCCTAAGGAGTTTGTTTTGTACAGGGATAATCATGCTTTACAATTCGTGACTCAACAGGAGAAGTTGAACCAAAAACATGCTAAATGGGTTGAATTCATGCAAAATTTTACTTTTGTGATTAAGCATATTTCTGGAACTGCTAACAAAGTTGTTGATGCTTTGAGCAGGAAATGTTTGCTTATGCAGGAATTCAAAGTCAGAACTTTGGGTTTTGATAACCTCAAAGAGATGTACAAGGATGATCCATATTTTAAGGAAGCATATGAGGCATCTGAGAATCTAGTTCTCAGGGACATAACCCAATGGATTGAATACATGATCTAGGATGTATTATTATTCAAGGGCAATTAGCTATGTATTCCAAAATGCTCCATGAGGGAGAATTTGTTGAAGGAAAAACATAGTGGAGGATTGGTCGGACACTTTGGTCATGATAAGACGTTCTCAAAGTTGAATGACTCATATTTTTGGCCAGGGATGAGGACAGATGTTAAGAAATTTGTGGGCAGATGCAGGATTTGTCAGCACACAAAAGGGAAAAGGTATAACACAGGGTTATACCAGCCATTACCCATACCTGCAAGGCCATGGGATGCAGTGAGCATGGATTTTGTATTGGGACTGCCAAGGACACAAAGAGGATGTGATTCAATCTTTGTGGTAGTCGACAGATTTTCCAATATGGCACATTTTATACCATGCCAGAAAACCAATGACGCAACTCATATTGTGAACCTGTTTTTCAAGGAAGTCGTCAGACTTCACAGCTTTCCAAGGAGTATTGTTTTGGATCGAGATACCAAGTTCATTGGACATTTTTGGAGGACTTTATGGAAGAAGCTGGGAACAAATTTTTCATTTAGCTCAGCGTATCATCCTCAGACGGATGGGCAAACGAAAATCATGAACAGGAGCTTGGGGGATTTGTTAAGGAGCCTAGTGACTGAACACCACAGTTAGTGGGATCATATTCTACCACAGGCAGAATTTACTTACAATGATTCACTCAATAGAAGCACAGGACAGAGTCCATTCCAAATTGTATATGGAACGCAACCAAGGGGAGTTTCTGAATTGAAAGATTCAGAACAAGCCGAATTCAGAAGTGCTAGTGCAGAAGACTTTGCAGAAGCGATGAAGGAGCTTCACAGCTGAGTCAAGGAGTGATTGTAGTGTTCGAACCAAGAGTACAAGTGCAGAGCATATCAACACATGCGAGAAATTCAATTTGAAGTTGGTGATCTGATTCTTGCACATTTGAGGAAGGAGAGATTTCCAAGGGGGACATATAACAAACTGAAGATGAAAAAGATTGGACCGTGCAAGGTTGTAAAGAAATTTGGGGAAAATGCAGATGAGATTGTGATGCAGGAGCATCTACGACTTCATCAAGCGAGCCAGCGCGTGGAAAGAGAAGAACAGCTAGACAATGCCAACGCATACATTTTTGAATTATTTTGAAAAGATTGTTGCGCTGTCGTTTGAATGAAAGCATTCATATGAAGCGCACTTGTATTTTAATGTAGATAAGAAGGCATTTAATAGTTTTAATGCTGTTAGATAGGAATTAACTGTAGATTAGACAGTTTTTCTTTCGAGAGGGAAAACGGAATATAGGCACCCTCCTTTGTAACATTGGAGGATTATTATTCAGCATTAGCATTGAGAGCAGAAGGAGCAAGCAGAGAATTGTTGAAGGATCCCCGTGTACAGATATTGAATTAATAGGAAAGTTTTGATTCAATTCCATGGATGTGGTTGAGCTCTGTGTGTTGTTGATATTATGCTATTGCATATTAGCTTCTTTTTATGCTTATATTCTATATGCTGCATATGTGATTGCATATCAGGTTCGAAACCTGAGAGAATGAGGGAATAAGTTCCAATTGTTTCACTGTTCGAACCAAGAGATTCCTGCATAGAGTGCAATCGAATTCCTCCGCATAGGGTGCATTGAGGAGGTTCAACCATGAAGCTCTTATTCTCGTCGACCAGAGATGTGTTGGTCATTCGAGCCGTGCAGGTGAAGTGCAGGTCGGATTGAAGTCTCAGTAGAAAGCCTGAGAAAAGAGAGGTCGGGGTTACTGCGACCGTGAAAACGCATCAGTTGCACAGGACGAAGGTGGTGAAGTGGAGGACTCTTCAAGAGGAAGAGAATCGACGACTTGAATTTGTTGTGAAGAGTCACGAAATCCCGCAGACCATCAGATCGCAGAGGAGTTGCGAGGGGGTTAACTCACAGGTGCACGAGAGAATCCGTTAGTCATCGAATGTCGGCATATCGGGGTTGGTAAGTGCAAGAGTCGCATGCACGTCGAAATCGCGAGTTGCGATTTCTTGATTTAATCAGAGCCGTCGACCATCGGAGGGACAGGTGGCACGAGATCCCGAGGGGTCGGGACTCGTCACTTCGGCGTTTTCGAAGTCGAAGGGAACACGGAGAAACAACGAAGCCCCGAGTTGCGACGGGTCCCACGGAGACGAAGCGGAGGACAACATGTGGCATCGCACATTGGCATTCGGGGTTTTGAAGGGTGAGTAAATCGCCACCTTTCATCTGTCGATTTCCCGATAGGGAAATCCCCGATACACAGAAGTGTTGACCATTGACATCGGGGATCGGGGTTCGGAGTTTCATATTGCACGGGAGGTGCACACAAGGTTCGCGAGTCCGCGAAACCCGATTTCCCGACTGGTGAAAGGGAGATCACCAAGAAAGTGTACTGTGGGTAAAAGACTCCCGAGGGAGTCAGAAGAGTTGTTAACTCTTTGGGCTGCGTTGTTGAAGGTCCTGGTGAGAGCAACCGTGCCGTCGAGGGTGGGTTTGCGTCAGAGTGGTATCAGAGCCCAAATATCTTGTCTGTATACTTCAGGCAAGAGGAGTGAAGGAGGAAAGGAAAGCACCCTGATACTCATGCCTTGCATCAGAGTGGTATCAGAGCGAAGCAGATTTCACCATGCCGCCCAGAAGAGAGAGGCAATCTCCTGATCGTGAAGACAGGGATGCCCGAAGAAGGGATAGGCCAGCAGGTAATGCTGAGATGGAGCGAGAGATGAGGGATCTCCGAGCCAGACTTGAAGAAATGGAGACCACCCAGAGACATGGTGTTGGTGCAGCAGAGTTCAGTGATCCCGAGATTGAAGAGGAAGCTGGACATGACCAAGAAGAGGTCACAACAGAGGATGCCTCGACAGAGAGGTTGATCAGAGCCATTTCGAGGATGAGCTCGAAAACGAAGATGGGCATTCTCATCTATGAGGGAAGTCTAAATGCAGAGGAATTGTTGGATTGGATCCGAGCATTGGATACCTACTTCGATTACGAAGACATCGAAGAGGAGAAGAAAGTAAGGCATGCCGTCACGAAGTTAAAAGGACATGCAGCCTTATGGTGGGACGAGCTGCAAGCAGACAGGCGTTCCAAAGGCAAACAAAAGATCAAGAGATGGGATCGGATGATCGCCAAGATGAAGGTGAAGTTCATCCCGAGAGACTATCAGATCACTCTGTTTAGGCGCATGCAGAACCTGAGACAGAAGTTGATGACGGTGAAGGAGTACACCGAGGAATTTTACAGGCTCAACATTCGAGCTGGTCATCGGGAGAGTGATGATGAAAAGGTGGCAAGATACCTGAATGGGTTGAGGTATGACATTCAGGATGAGCTGAGTATGGTTACCATCCGCATAGTTGAGGATGCATACCAGATGGCTCTAAAAGTCGAGGAGAAGCTGAGCCGCAAGCAGGGACAGCGAGGGCGAGGCCGAAGCCAGCCTAGAGGCAAAGGAGTTGCCCAAGAACGAACTCAAATACCCAAGGAGGAGTGGAAGAAGCCTCAGGGCAGAGTTGAAAGAGGTGGAACCTCGCAGCAGAGGCAGCAATATGCTGAGCTGATGAGGCAGCATACTGAGCTGGGTGGCGGATATGCTGACGCCAACATGATTCCTCGTACCCGAGGTAGAGGAAGAGGCAGAGGAGGAATTATCACATGTTTTACATGTGGGAAAGATGGACACAAAGTCGTTGACTATCCAGAAAGGAAGATGGACAGAGGAAATGCTCACGTTGCTGAGGCGCAGAGGCGTGACGTTGAGGATGAAGACACTGGAAGTGGGAAGTCACTGACAGTGCACAAGGCTCTCTTGAAACCTGAGAAAGAGGTGGACAGCTCAGCGCAGAGATGCATACTATTCCGGACGACTTGCAAGACCAAGGGCTGGAAATGCAAGGTCATAGTGGACAGCGGAAGCACAGATAATCTCATTTCGACCGAGATGGTGGAGAAGCTGGAGCTGAAAATGAACAAACACCCGAGTCCATACAAAGTGTCATGGCTGCAGAAAGGACACCAGGTATGTGTTACAAAGCAATGCTTGGTAAATTTTAAAATGGGTGAATATAGGGATGAAATTTTGTGTGATGTCATTCCCATGGATGTCTGTCATGTTTTATTGGGGAGACCATGGCAGTATGATAGGAATGTGGTTCATGATGGGAGAATGAACACATACACCTTGGAGAAGGATGGGAGATCACATACATTGCATCCGATGAAGGATAAGGAAGTGAAGCCGGAAGTAACCAGCACGATACTTCTTATGAGTGGGAAGGAACTTCTCACAGAGCTGGAGAAGGATGAAGATCCACAGTTCTTTGTTATCAGGAAGCTGAGAATTTTCCTGACAAGCACAAGAGTGGACGACTTACCAGAGGAGATTCAGGAACTGTTGGGAGAGTTCGCTGATATCATCGTGGACGAACTACCTCGTTCGTTGCCACCGATGAGGAGTGTGAGTCATCACATTGATCTCATACCTGGAGAAAGCTTACCAAATAAGGTAGCGTACAGATTGACACCTCAGGAGAATGAGGAAGTCAAAAGGTAGGTACAGGATCTATAGGATAAAGGACTGGTCAGAGAAAGTCTGAGTCCATGTGTTGTTCCGACAGTGCTGAGTCCAAAGAAGGATGGAGGCTGGAGGATGTGTACAGACTCCAGGGCGATTAATAAAATCACCATCAGGTACAGGTTTCCACTGCCGAGAATGGACGACTTGATGGACTGCCTGAGTGGGGCAAATTATTTTTCAAAAATAGATCTCAAGAGTGGATACCATCAGATCCGGATGCGAGAGGGAGATGAATGGAAGACAACATTCAAAACAAATGAAGGTTTGTATGAATGGTTGGTCATGCCGTTTGGTTTGACAAATGCGTCGAGCACTTTTATGAGGCTGCTGAATGAAGTCCTGCGGGAATTCATTGGAAAATTTGTGGTCGTGTATTTGGACGACATACTAATATTCAGCAAGACCAGGGCTGAACACTTGAGGCATTTGGCCATTGTGATGAGGAGGCTACAACAGGAGAGGCTGCTGATTAATTTGAAGAAGTGTTCCTTCATGCAGACAGAACTCATTTATTTGGGCTTTGTAATCTCGACAAATGAATTGAAGATGGATCCTGAGAAGGTGAATGTAATCAGGAATTGGCCATCGCCGAGAAATGTTTTTGAGGTAAGGAGCTTCCATGGACTGGCTAGCTTCTACAGAAAATTCATTCGAAATTTCAGTGGAATCAGCGCAGCAATGATGGACACTGTGAAGAAGCAGCATAAAGTTTTTCATTGGACCGCCGAGGCTGAGAAGAGCTTCAATCTGTTGAAGCGGAAGATTACTGAGCATCCAATTTTGGTGCTGTCGGATTTTCAGAAGACCTTCCAAGTGAAGTGTGATGCTAGTGGATATGTTGTTGGAGGGGTTTTGAGTCAGGATGACCGACCTGTTGCATATTACAGCGAGAAGCTGGATGATGAGAAATTGAAGTACTCCACATATGATAAAGAGTTCTATGCCATTATACAAGCATTGAAAAAGTGGAGGCATTATCTCATACCCAGGGAATTTGTCCTGTACAGTGATAATCATGCGTTACAGTTCGTGAGTCAGCAAGAGAAGTTGAATCAGAAGCATGCAAAGTGGGTGGAATACATGCAAAATTTTACATTTTTGATAAAGCACATTTCAGGGACTGCGAACAAGGTAGCTGACGCCTTGAGCAGAAAATGTTTGATGCTGCAGGAGTTTAGAGTCAAGACTTTGGGTTTTCAAAATTTGAAGGATATGTATGCATGTGACGCAGACTTTGGCGAGGCATACGAAGCAACCGAGAACCCAGTTCTCAGGGATAGGAGTCCATGGATTGACTACCTGATCCAAGATGGATTGTTGTTCAAAGGCAGTCAATTGTGCATTCCAGATTGCTCTATGAGAGAGAATTTGGTGAAGGAAAAACACAGCGGAGGCTTAGCAGGTCATTTTGGACATGACAAGACCTTCGCCAAGATAAGCGAATCTTATTATTGGCCTGGCATTTGCACGGATGTAAATCGATTTGTTGACAGGTGCCGAATATGTCAACACGCGAAAGGCCGAAAACAGAACATAGGGTTCTATCATCCGTTGCCTATACCAGAGAGACCATGGGAGGAAATTAGTATGGATTTTGTTTTGGGTTTGCCAAGAACACAGCGGGGAGTTGATTCCATTATTGTAGTGGTAGACAGGTTCTCAAAGATGGCGCATTTCATTCCGTGTCATAAGACCAACGATGCAACCCACATTGGAAACTTATTTTTCAAAGAAATCGTGCGATTGCATGGATTTTCGAGGAGCATAGTCTCAGATCAGGACACGAAGTTCATAGGTCACTTTTGGAGGACGCTATGGAAGAATCCAGGGACTGACCTGGAATTCAGTTCTTCTTACCATCCGCAGACAGATGGGCAGACTGAAGTAGTCAACAGAAGCTTGGGGGATCTGTTGAGAAGCCTAGTGACTGAGCATCACAACAGTTGGGATCAGATCCTACCACAGGCAGAGTTTGCGTACAACGATTCTGTGAATCAGAGTACAGGTAAGAGCTCGTTTCAAATTTTGTATGGGACACAGCCAAGAGGAGTTTCTAAGCTCAGGGAGTCAGAACAGGCTGAAACCAGCAGTGCTCGTGCTGAAGAATTCGCTGAAGCGATGCAAGAACTTCACGCACAGGTGAAGCAACGATTGCAGAAGGAAAATCAGGAATATAAGCGCAGAGCCGATCAGAGAAAGAGGCAGCTTCAGTTTGAAGTTGGGGACATGGTTCTAGCACACTTGAGAAAAGAAAGGTTCCCGAGGGGAACATACAATAAGCTCAAGATGAAGAAAATCGGGCCATGCAGAATTCTGAGGAAATTTGGTGAGAACGCATATGAGCTTGAGTTGCCAGAGGGCATCGGGATATCTTCGATTTTCAATATTTCAGACCTATACCCATACAGGGCTGATATAGCAGACACTGGAACCGGGGAACCAGTAGTCCAGTGGCAGAAGCAATTGCCAGTTTCACAGAAGCCTGAGATGGAGTGCATATTGGATAAAAGAGTAGGCAGGAAGACCAAGAGAAAGCAGTATTCTGAGTACCTGGTGAAATGAAGGAACCACCCAGTGGAGGATGCCAGCTGGGAAGCAGAGGCAATGATACAGAAGCATGGGCATAGTGTGCGGGAGCTCATGGACAGGAGCCCATGAAATATTTTGAGCCGAGGAGTATGATGCAGGAGCATCTACGACTTCATCAAGCGAGCCAGCGCGTGGAAAGAGAAGAACAACTGGACAGCGCCAGCGCATACATTTTTGAATTATTTTGAAAATATTGTTGCGTCGTCGTTTGAATGAAAGCATTCATATGAAGCGCACTTGTATTGTAATGTAGATAAGAAGGCATTTAATAGTTTTAATGTTGTTAGATAGGAATTAACTGTAGATTAGACAGTTTTTCTTTTGAGAGGGAAAACGGAATATAGGCACCCTCCTTTGTAACAATGGAGGATTATTATTCAACATTAGCATTGAGAGCAGAAGGAGCAAGCAGAGAATTGTTGAAGGATCCCCATGTACAGATATTGAATTAATAGGAAAGCTTTGATTCAATTCCATGGATGTGGTTGAGCTCTGTGTGTTGTTGATATTATGCTGTTGCATATTTGCTTCTTTTTATGCTTATCTTCTATATGTTGCATATGTGATTGCATATCAGGTTCGAAACCTGAGAGAATGAGGGAATAAGTTCCAATTGTTTCACTGTTCGAACCAAGAGATTCCTGCATAGAGTGCAGTCGAATTCCTCCGCATAGGGTGCGTTGAGGAGGTTCAACCGTGAAGCTCTTATTCTCGTCGACCAGAGATGTGTTGGTCATTCGATCCGTGCAGGTGAAGTGCAGGTTGGATTGAAGTCTCAGTAGCAAGCCTGAGAAAAGAGAGGCCGGGGTTGCTGCGACTGTGAAAACACATCAGTTGCACAGGACGAAGGTGGTGAAGCGGAGGACTCTTCAAGAGGAAGAAAATCGATGACTTGAATTTGTTGTGAAGAGTCACGAAATCCTGCAGACTGTCAGATCGCGGAGGAGTTGTGAGGGGGTTAAATCGTAGGTGCATGAGAGAATCTGTTAGTCATCGAATGTCAGCATATCGGGGTTGGTAAGTGCAAGAGTCGCATGCACGTCGAAATCGTGAGTTGTGATTTCCCGATTTAATCGGAGCCGTCGACCATCGGAGGGACAGGTGGCACGAGATCCCGAGGGGTCGGGCCTCGACACTTCGGCGTTTTCGAAGTCGAAGGGAACACGGAGAAATAGCGAAGCCCCGAGTTGCGACGGGTCCCACGGAGACGAAGCGGAGGACAGCATGTGGCATCGCACATCGGCATTCGGGGTTTTGAAGGGTGAGTAAATCGCCACCTTTCATCTGTCGATTTCCCGACAGGGAAATCCACGATACACAGAAGTGTTGACCGTTGACATCGGGGATCGGGGTTCAGAGTTTCATATTGCACGGGAGGTGCACACAAGGTTCGTGAGTCTGCGAAACCCGATTTCCCAACTGGTGAAAGGGAGATCGCCGAGAAAGTGTACTGTGGGTAAAAGACTCCTGAGGGAGTCAGAAGAGTTGTTAACTCTTCGGGCCGCGTTGTTGAAGGTCCTGGTGAGAGCGACCGTGCCGTCGAGGGTGGGTTTGCGTCAGATTGAATTACCTGATGGGATCGAAATTTCACCGATATTCAATGTTGTGTATTTGTACCCTTACAGAGCTGAAGAAGCAGGAGCAGAAGATGAATAGAAAGAAGTTCAATGGAAAAAACAAATGCCTATAGCTGAAAAGCAACAGATGGAAAGTATAATTGACAAGAGAGTCAGCAAAAAGACCAGGAAAAAAGAGTATTTTGAATACTTGGTCAAATGGAAGGGACATCCAGTTGAATATGCCAGTTGGGAAGATGAAGCAGAAATTCAGAAGCATGGACAGACCATGCAAGAGCTCATGAACAAGAGTTCATGAAAATTTTCAAGCGAGGGAGTATGATGCAAGAGCATCGTGCAAAGCCCAAAGCATGCGACTAAGCCAAATAAATAGTTGGACGCATGGAGAAAGAAAAAGAACACGTTCTCATAAGAACCGTTTTGAATTTTGAATTTAAAAGGCATTTATGTAATAGTTAGGAAGATGGCGTACTTTGCATTTATATCTTGGAGGTTGTAAATAGATCGTGAGCGATTTTCTCTCATATGTCAATGTAAGAGGCATTTAAGCCCAGTTAATGAAAGTAGGTAGGTTTGAATTATAGATTAGACAGTTTAGAAGAGCAGGAGGGAAAACGGATATAGACACCCTTGTCTTTGTATCATAGTAGTAGTTGCATCATTAGCATAGCACAGGATAGAAGGAGAGAGCTACATAGAGAGTTGTAGAGAAAAAAAGTCCATGTACAGGAGCTCTGAATTAATATATGAAGCTTTGAATAAGATTTCATGGTGTTATGATGTTTTTTGTTTATACATGGTGAATGGTATGCTTATGGTTGTTTTATTCTCTCTGTTACACATTTGTTTTAATACTGTGTGTATGTATGATTTCATATCGAATGTTTGAAGTCTAAGAGAGAGAGAGAATGAGTTTCAATTGTTTCTCTTCCTGAGTAAGAGAAGTTCCTGCAAGGAGTGAAGTGAATCGTCTACAAGGTGTGCGTTGACTAGGATTCTGAGTTTTATCTCAGAAAGATTAGAAGAGATACCGTTGTTCTCATTCTAGTAGAAGTGCAGGTGGAGCATAGAAGTTGTGCAAGGTGTGCGCAAGCTAGTCGAGATATTAACCTTATCAAATAAGGTTGAAAGGTGAGGGATTGTTGTTGCAGAGGGTGCCCAGAGTCAAAGAATCAAATACTTGAAGTATTTGAAATATTTTCTGCAAGGAGTGCGCGCAGGAGTCCCTCCAAGGCTCGAAGTTGCCAGAGAAAGCTCAGGAGGGTTTACGCCTTTGAAGTGTTCAAAGGGATATGGGGTCGAAGTTACCTCGTAGAAGTTAAGTTCCAGTGAAAACCACTGGGTTGTTTCACAGAGACTCAAAGGAGGAACGAATGGTCGGAATTCTCCGAGGAGAACTCCCGAAGTCACGAGGACTGTAGGATCTAGAAAAGATGCAAGGTGTATAAGGGCGGATGAACCCATCACTTTGGTATTAGAAATCAGTGTGGACCGTTGATCACGACATGTTGTGAGTTGTCAGATCATTTTGGAATTCAACATTTTGGGTTTCGGAAGTTGTATAGATAGGAACTCTCGACAACAACGATCATGAAATCGCAAAACCCAGAGTCACGGTTCGGCAGAGAGGGTGAGATCTTACTGAGATCAGGAGACTTGGGTAGTGCTTTGCGGTTGATCTCATGAGGCATACTCAAAAGGAACTGTGGATACACCATCGAGCGTGTGTGGGATTCCCCGTGGAGGAACCAAAGAGTCAATCAGAGTCAAGGGGCAGATTTAGAACGATATTGCATGGACCTCGGCCTAAGGGCTCGGGGGTTTGCGCCAGAAAACCTTCACATTATAAATAAATCCAATGAATCGAGTTGATGATGTTTTCTCACCTATGTTTGGGAGGGTGGTTGTTAGCATGCATAATGGCCAGGCACAGTGAGAATTCTTCCATCATGTTAATGCATTTAGGAAGGATCTACTTCACCAATAATATCAACCCCCTTAAGCATTCCATTTTGATCAATCTGAAAAAGATCATCATGCCTTCCTTCCCAACATGATTTGTTTGCATTGATATCCAACTTTTATAAATATGGATCACACCAACCTAATTTTCTTATGGGAGAAGGAAGAGAATAGTGGTAGAGATAAATCATATCAGTGGGTAGTCCAAGTAAATGTAGGGATGAGGAGGTCATATCAGTGTCTTTGGATTCAAAATCCTTTGTGCATAGAAAGTTTGTTGATGGGATTACTCTTAGATATTTAACATATTCATTCCCTCGATGTTTATTGAGATAAACATAGAGTTTCACCTTTCTTAATTTCACAATTGTGAGGCTATTGAAGCCTACAAGGGAGTCGAATGATTCAAGAGAAGAGGGGTTGGCTCAAATGAAGAGGAACATTCCTATTTCCCCCTTTTGGGATTGTGATCACATAATAAGAAGGAATAACCTATACAAGGATGTCCCTTAACTATGGATTAAGACAAATATCAAGGGCACTTTCCTAGTCATTGGAATGATTAAGGAAAACAATCATAGACATAAAAAATTATATGTAAAATAGAAATAAAGAGGAGTATATGTGCAATGTATCAGAATAAAATAAAATATTATTAAACTTCTTCAAGATCCACAATTAACTCCAAGAAAACCCCCTCAAAGTTGGGCAATCCTCAATAAAGGTAGAAAGATTCTCAAATTAGGGTTTGACAAAGTCTTTGTTGCCACACGTCGCTCTCCTTTGAAGTACTTCCTCAAACCATGTTCTTCTAACATGTTCCTTCCTTAAAATAAGAATTCAAACCTTGGGATAGTGGAGCAATCCTCTTTGTTTGCATACATAATCCTTGATCATGCCATACAATCATTTTATATTTCCTTATAAGGTGGAGTGGTCCTTACAAGGTGAACTTTAAACGATATTCTTATGGTTTAACTATCATGTGTCCTCTCCTTAACTAGGGCATTCCTCAAGCATGTGTGCTAAGCAATTATTATAACCCCTTTTACATGGGGTGCTCCTCATCTAATTTTTACTTTATCCTTATTTCATGGCTGGAAAGAGTCAAATATGCCACTTGGTACCCCTTTTGACTTCATCAAGCTGGGCACTCCCTCTAGACATTGATTAATTTCCTTTTTTGGGGTGTGTGCAAGGGTTTAGAACTTTGAATATAGAAAAAAAAGTTCAAAAATTGGAACTAGGTTGAGGATGGACTACTCACTATTTGGGGGTTCTAATTATATTATATTATAATGTGGCAAGATGATTGTAGAAAATGGCCAGCCGTAGAACATGTAATTGATTATCAAATTCGACTTTCATTTGACGTGAATTTTATTATTTATTTATATAATTTTATTTGTGTGGCGATCAATTATTTCTTTGTTTATATAACTTAAATAACATTTATTTTCATGTTGAAATTATATGTAGTCGACAGGCCACATTCATCCTGATTCCGCCAATGAGGAGGGGTTGTATTCATCCCTTGATCCGACAGTATTAATAAAAAGAAAGATCATTAAAGCGAACAAGGAACTTGATAGCTTGTTAGACTGTCTAGATCAAAATCTTGTCGTCCTAGAAATGATCAATCTCCTTATGTCACAACTTAACAAATATAAGGTAATAACCATAATTTAAAGTTTTTTTTTAATGTACTCATATTTTCAATTATGAAACTTTGTTTTTTAACGTTTACATTATCTCATGAAAAAAACATTTTCCTTTTAATAAAGAGATTTTTGGAGCCTCTTCAACCTGATGTTCATAGTAGTGGCGTTACAGAGACACCACAGAGTCCTGACATAGGTTTCCATACAACTGCTAGAGTATTGTTTACTTCTCCATATTCCACACCTAATTTAGATAGGAGCCATGACACACACCGCTAGGCATCCTCACAATGGCCAGACTCTAGAGGTGGTGACAGAGATGAGGCTGATAATGTGGTTGAAATGGTTGCATTTCCTAGAGCTAGACATGTGACTATCATGGGTACCCTTCCATGCACATTTTTGGTTGACGATAATAGACTTCCATTAAAACAAATAAGACTCCCAGGTAGTTTTCATATTTTAACTGTTTCATGTTTTCCATCTCATACACAAATCATATAGATTATTATTTTTAAAGTAATGACTATATGTTTTTGTGTGTAGGAAATGACCATTTTTATAGGCACTTAGAGAGAAAGGCCTTGTTAATTTTTGGGGTAACCTTACACATGAGGTGGAATTTCCAGAATTCCAACCTCAAAAATGAACTTATGGATTATCTCAAAGGCCTCTTTCCAGTAGACACGTTCAATAAAAAAGAGGTCACCTCTGCAACAGGAGAATATTTAAAATATACGTGATATGTTCATAAACGAATCTTGGAAGGAAATCCTATGTATGAGCATCCTCCCTCGATTCCAAAGAGGGAGTGGAAGGAGATCATTGAAGATGAAAAAGAAAAGATATTGAAAAAATCAGGAGAAAAAATAATTGGCAACTCAAGGTAAATTACAATATTTTGATTTCAATACCTTTAATTTTCTTTATATCTAAATAAAAGTGTGGTATATAACATACTTGAAAATTTTGATGATAGGTTGCCTGACACTTTGAAGGAAACCAAAACAAGGATTTCCAAACATGGCCAACACAATCTAGGCCAGGTTGGTTACTCGAGGCTACAGTGATGAATCTTAAGTACCCAAACATCTTAAGAATATTATTTGCATCGCCTTACAACTTTTAGTTTATTGTAGCCAAAAACATTAAAAAAACATGCTCTTATGCAATGCAGGGCGATGACTTCGGAACTAAAACCACTAAGGAAGACCTCCAACTTGGTTACAAGTATGGCTATAAAGCCATGGTTGATCGTAGGAAAAGCATGGGGCATACCCAAAGATCCATTTTGTAGGACAAGGTAAATAAAAATCAGTCTATATTAACCTTTCATTACTTATAAAATACGTAAATGTTTGATATCGTCCATAACTTTAGTGTCTTTCTTTGTTTTAATCAGGGGAGAAACACTATCAATGAAATCATTAGCACTGGAAAACAAAGAGTTGATAGTGAATCACGGCCAAAAGATCAGGGTTCTCCCTAGAATCCCCATTCTAGTGGGGTGCAACCCCAAGATGTTCCTGTGACTGACGCCCACAATGATAAAATGGTTGTATATTAATCATATACTTAAAAATTTTGTACTTAAAAATTTTGTACTTCTAATTTTTATTACTTATACATTTAAGGTTTTGTCCTTATAAATTTTGTCATTTCAATGGAAGATAATGTCGTAGTTGAACCTCCTCGACCTGAAGATGATCAAGAGAATAGGGCAGCCATTCCAACAGTGTCGACTAGTGGACCAACAGGTAAATAATTACATTGTAGAGGTATCTTTTAATATTAATGAACCACTTCAATGATATTTAAAAATTAGCCATATAATTTTTTGTTTTTGTAGGTGATGGCCCCTCACAGTAGCCTCCTCGACCTGAATATGATTAGGATAACATGGAATCCATTCCAACAGTGATGAATAGTGGACCAACATGTAAATAATTACATTGCAGATGTTTTTTTTAATATTAATGAACTACTTCAATGATATTTAAAAATTGTCCATATAAATTTAATATTTTTTCTTTTTGTAGGTGATGGCCCCTCACAACAACCTCATCGACCTGAATATTATTAGGAGAATAGGGCATCCATTCCAACAGTGCCGACTAGTGGACCAACAGGTAAATTATTACATTGCAGAGGTTTTTTTTAATATTAATGAACTACTTCAATGATATTTAAAAATTGGCCATATAAATTTAATATTTTTTGTTTTTGTAGGTGATGGCCCCTCACAACATTGTCCAGGTCATGGGTACGAGACCAGTCATACTTGGCGTGAAAGGACCGAAGCAACATCAATTGTTGAAGAGAACCCAGTAAACGAAGACATGGACATGGATGAATTACTTAAGAACTAGAAAACACAAAAGAAGACTAAAATAAATTCATGATTTAAAATAATTTTATACGACATATTTTGTATGTGTGTAACATATTTTGAATGATAAATCTCATTTATAAAAATTATTTTTTATGACATATGCCTTTGAATGATAAACCTCATTTATAGCTTCACAATCACTTTTTACACTATTACATATGACCAAATTTCCGACGTTTTTTCGTTGGTATTGCCACACTTATTCGTCACAATTTCCATGAAAGCAAAGACTATTTTGCGTCATTATTTTTTCGTCACTATATACATGAACCAGGTCTTCATGGAAACAATGAAAAAATATGACCTCCACGTGTCATCACCATCAAAATAGGTTTACCTTATAAATCATCGCAATACAGATGAAACTTCATCACAATAGGGACGTAAAACCGTACCAATGTAAAAAAAAACAGTGGAAAGTTGCGACGCAAAAGCATGGAAATAGCGACACAAATTGATGGGAGAGACAAAAAATTTGACACAGATGGTATATGTGCGACGCAAAACCATTTCAAATTTTGACGCACTGTGAAAATTTGCGACGCAATAGCGACGAAAATTAATGGCAGTGACAAATCTTACGATGCATATGCTATATGTGGGATGCAAAACTGTTGTGAAATGCAAAGAACATGCGTCGCTATTACCACACTTGTTCCAAAAACAAATTTTCCTTGCAACGAACTATCGTCGATATTGCGACACTTCCTTTAAGTTTAAAAAAAAAAAAACTACATGAGATATGAATATGGTATACCATATTACATTTCTTATCCTTTATTTCTCTAGCAATATCTTTATGTGTTTTTGCAAAGGATCAATTTCGATAGTGAACTTTAGCTACCCTTGAAATTAATATAAACCAAAAGTGCACCATGTTCTAGGTTCTACATGCATTTATTTACTTGTACAATGAATTATCAATATTAACTAATTATAACATGCAAATGTGGCATGTTAGTTCCTCCATGTTTTAGTAGATAGTGACTCCACTTTCTCAACAAGATGCAAGAATTTATTTTTAAAAACAACTTATGATAGTGATTTGTTGTGAGTGGGATGGTGACCTTGGCATTCAACAAGATAGGAAGTAACTCATTGATGACAAGTTTAGTAGGTGTGTAGGTCCACTAGTGTATGGATATTATCTGCTAAGTGGCAGACTTGAACTTCCTCATCCATAATAGATGACTCATATAGCTTGAGATGATTGACATAAATGATATTATGTATGTCTAGAAAGGAAGGGAAATACTAATGACAACCATTGTCATTAATATATTGAAAAACAATATAGGGATAATAGCAAATAGGCTTGAGTTTTTTATGATGCTACCCCTTAGGTGACATGCATCAACCTAAGTTCAATGCAAGCATAGAGGTGTTAAATACCAATGGTATACCAGTGGAGGAGAGAGGATCAAATAAAGATATGATTTCACCATTGGGAGGGGATCCATAGTTGCAAGTTATGGAATGTGACAATTAAGGGGGACATCTTGGAAAAGTGACCAAAGAAGTGATAGTTGATCCTAACTAGGTAGAGTTTATCTTAAGTAGGGTATTTCTTGAGATAATTACCTATAAGGGACCCATCGATATTATGACCAAATAAAAATGGAGAAAAAGGGGTGTAAGGAATAAGAGATAAGGAGGAGAGGCAATACTTTTGATCAGGGGATCAAAATTTGCTCAATTTTCAAAGTGCTCGGATTGAGCCGAAAACAGTTCCATTGCATCCATCTCGTTTTCCTGATTCCGGCGGTATATTTATTTTCGCGAATGGAGTCCGTATGGAGGAGATATCGCGATTTGACCGCCAAGTCAAACATGTCAAAATTGGATGTTGACTGTACCTGTCCGTACAGTCCGTACGGCCACGTGGAGGGCCGTACCTTTTGCTGACGTGGCAGAGGGATGACATGGCGATTGTTGGTTGGATGTTTGTGGACGAATACAGTGTCGACACGTGTCACTGGCGGCGAATAATGTGTGGACACGTGGCCCAATCTTTGGGCGCCACGTGTCACTATGTTACTGGTTTAATGGTTATGTGTAAAAAGTGTATGGAGAGTCCGCGGGGTTCGACCCCGGGACCTCTCCCTTTACCCACGACTTCGTCCGACCGCCCGACCATTGGGCCACAACATGTTCCTTGTAAGCTATATGTATTGGCATATATTTATGGTTGTGGTTTGTATTAAATGGAAAGGGGGGTGGGTCGGGGCTTAGCCCCGACCCATAACTTATACGATGCATATATGTATATAACATATAATATAAACATATGTCATATGCGCATGGTGTATGTAATTTAAACCAAAAGTTAAACCATTGTATTGTGCGCGGGGTTTTATCCAATGGATAACCTGTGGGTTGTATTAACCAATGGTTTGTACATTCGCGCGGGAGTTTCACAATTCGTTTGCACGGTTTAGAAACGGTTCAATGACTTTTGCGCCCAGCCTATGGTTGTATGGGCATGTGACCAAGTGCCGAGGCGGTTGGGGGCTGGAGGCGCCCTAACCGTCCTACGGTTTGCACCGTTGGCGCGGTTGCGCCCGGTGCCAGGTTATAACGCGCGTTTGGAGCG
>ML797805.1:13706-35468 GCA_009831015.1 Picea engelmannii | reverse complement strand
CAGCGAACCATCAAGGAAGTGCTCGTACAGTGGAAAGATATGACTCCAGCAGATGCCACTTGGGAACCAGCTACCATTCTGCAGCAGTTTCCACATCTCAAGCCTTGAGGACAAGGCTATTTTTAAGGGGGCGGACATGTTAATGTCCTAACCCGCACATAGGTAGATCTTTGTATTTTGTAGCTCTACAATTCTTGCTCTGTCCTCCTGTGTCAGGGGTCTTTTGCTAAGAAAACCTAGATATTCTATGTTAGCCTTCTTCAAGGCCTTCGTTACAGTTGTCATTGGGTTAATGGAAAAAAATATTTCTTCCTCATTAATATCCTCAGTGGGAGCCTTCCCACATTGACCATGCCACAGTACATCGATGAATAAAATTAATGAGATGAACTTTAACATTTGAGAAATTTAGTTATTGTAGTCATAAGTTATTACTATATTTAACATTTAACTGTTGAGGCACAGCGGGTGCATTTTCACGTTCACCATGGACATATGTAGCGGGTGATTTTCAGACACGATCACCTTGTATAGAAGTTGACACAATAAATCAATCAACAAAAGTCACGAAATTCACTTGTAACATTTTAAAAATAAAATATTGGAGTAATATCAGAAAAAAATAATGAAATTTCAGAAATTTAGTTGTTGTAGACATAAGTTGTTACTATATTTAACATTTACCCACTGAGGCACAGCGGGTGCCTTTCCACGGTCACCCTGGACAGATGTAGCAGGTTATTTTCTACCACAATCACCTTGGACAGAAGTTGACACAATAAATCAATCAATAAAAGTTATGAAATTCAACTGTAACATTAAAAAAATGAAATATTGCAGTAATATAAAAAAAATAACAAAATTTCAGAAATTTTGTTGTTGTAGTCATAAGTTGTTACTGTATTTAACATTTACTTGCTCAGGCACAGTGGGTGCCTTTCCACGGTCACCCTGGACAGATGTAGCGGGTGATTTCTGCCACGGTCACCCTGGATAGAAGTTGACACAATAAATCAATCAATAAAAGTTATGAAATTCACCTGTAACATTAAAAAAATGAAATATTGCAGTAATATCAGAAAAAAAAATAATGAAATTTCTGAAATTTAGTTGACGTTGTAGTCAAAAGTTGTTACTGTATTTAACATTTACCTGCTGAGGCAAAGTGGGTGTCTTTCCACGGTCACCATGGAAAGATGTAGCCTATGATATCTCATGGTCACCTTGGATAGATGTTGACACAATAAATCAATCAACAAGAGTTATGAAAGTAATTGTAAAAATTTTATGCAGTAAAAAATTGAAATATTGCAACGATAAATTGTAACAATGATTGATCAAAGGTTGAGTTGAATGGTATGTAATATATCTACCCCCATAGACACACCCCCTCCATCTATTTGATTTAATTTGTAATCGATCAACAACTCTTCACCTGGAACTATTTGTTTTGTTGCACATACAAATATATGATTTCCTTTGCGTCCCTCAAATATGAAATTTAGTTTCTTAGTTGTTGCCACTGGTCCTGTACTATTTATAAAGCCCATAATGTTTCCAATAGCTTTTGTCCTTCCATCAATATATATAGTTTACCCTTTATTTTGATTGTTATCTATTAGTTGTATGTAATCTGCGGCAACTCCGTATCTCCGCATACTTTTTGTATGTCAGACTAACATCAACCAATGATTGTAGTTGTATAATGGTCCGACATACTCCATCAATTCAGTTACAGTGCCATAGCTGACCTTTATGCTATCCATGGAAAATAACCCCAAACCATGTAAGGACGAATGAGCAATGTAATACATCCTCCCACCGATGAAGAAATCTGTGTCCACTTCAGGTAGCTCCTTAGGTGCCCATCATTTCACTAGATGTTTATACCTCAAGGGAAACTCAATGTCACCTATGCTCTCAATATCATAATTACACAACCCTCTGTTGGCAATAAAAAATTGCATGCGTATACAAAATATTTTCCTTACCTTTTCCAACCTAGTTGATCTAGAACCGGTAGATCTAGTACAACATGTCTCACTTTCAACCTCTCTTAGTATATCTTGATCATCACTCGAGGAAGATAGATCCAACAAATACCTATTTGGTGGTACCTACACTTGTTAAAACAAGAAGATAAGTTATTGTTGCATGTTCCATAAAGTTGCATGTTGCATAAAGTTGCATAAGTTCCATAAAGTTGCATAAGTTGCATAAGTTGCATGTTGCATAGTTGCATATAGTTGCATATAGTTGCATAGTTGCATATAGTTGCATAGTTTCATATAGTTGCATATTTGCATATAGTTTCATACAAAATTGTTGCAATATAGTTGCATATAGTTGCATAAGTTGCATTGTTGCATAAAGTTGCATATAGTTGCATATAAGTTGCATAAAGTTGCATATATTTTCATATCCCTTGACGCTCAGTGGAGAAATGTATTTGAGACCCATCAAAGAGTTCGTGTGGGGATCGATAGTTTGGAAATCCATGATCCTAGAATTTCACATATTTGGAAAGCGCCTTTAGTGGCTGGTGGGGAATGGAGGAAAGGTTTGAGTTGGCAATAATGTTGGGGTTGGTTGTGATAGATATTACAAGATGATTGAGTTTTTGTTTAATCCATTGTATGCATAGGGTGTAATGGTTTTTATGAAGTTTTACAAACTATAAAGGAAAGGTTTGTGGTCTTCTATATGAAAGACTGTGAAGGAGACAATGGGATGGAAGGAGGGGGTTTCCTTTCTCTATCTTGTCCAAGGACCCAATACCCATAACCAGTGCTCAAAATATCCTATTGATGCCCATATTCCCACTTTAATTCCAAAGATACCCTTGAGAGGTCATCTATGGTGGTTTGAGGTGTCATTCATGAAATTTGAGCCCTAGAAGTTTCATAAAACCTTGAGAGATTGGGTGTGTTAGTTTGAGGTGTCATGTTTGGCCATGGATGCCTAGAAGCTTTGTACTTTGACTAAGCCTTGGATTCCCCCCTCAACCATATCAAGGCCTTAATATCCATAGCTAATGTTCAAAACCTTGTGAGATAACTAACATCATTTCTTAGATGAGTCAAAGCTTTGTTTTTCCCCTAAGGCATGGCCTTCTTCCCTATATCATGAAAAGGTAAAGATGGGAGGTTATGGTGTTAGGGTAGTTCTAAAAAAGGCAAGAGAAACAAGTTGATGAAAAGGTAAATATGGGAGGTTGTGGTGTTAGGATAGTTCTAACAAAGGAAAGAGAAAGAAGTTGATGACACTTGCATGACATTGGAAAAAGGCGTGAGTTGACATAAACCGACTAAGAGTGAACATGAGCGAGAGAGGAAACACACTCTAATATAGGGTTATCACAAGAATAAATGTGACATATGGAAACTTGGAGTTAAAGTGAGCATAACAAATGACATTCATTGTTCTAGGATTTATGTAGTCATTAAGGCGCCATACACTAGTTAAGGACATAGCATGAGTCCCATGTGGCATACGATAATCTAGATAGTGTGAGCATAATAGGCATCATAAACTAGTAATATAGAGTCATCAAAAGCACAAAAAAAACACATGATAGCCTAGATTTAGTGCAATAATGAGAGGTGGCATACATCAATGGGGTATTTATGCAAGCGTAGGAGGCGACATGCATCAACCTAAGTTCAATGCAAGCATAGAGGTGAAAAATACCAATGGTACCAGTGGAGGAGAGAGGATCAAAGGAAGATATGATGTAACCATTGGGAGGGTCTCCAAAGTTTCAATCTATGGAATGTGACCATTAAGGGGGACATCTTGGAAAAGTGACCAAAGAAGTGATAGTTGATCCTAACTAGGTAGAGGTTATCTCAAGTAGAGTCTTTCTTGAGATAATGACCTAGAAGGGACCCATCGATATTATGACCAAATAAAAATGGAGAAAAAGGGGTGTAAGGAAGAATATATAAGGAGGAGAGGAAATAATTTCCCAAGCATTTGAAGGACTAGGAAAAGATGAAGATTATGTAGGAGAGCATGGAACACTAGGAGAGGAAGAAGACAAGGGGAGAACTAGGTAATATTGGGTGCTACCAGGTAAGAAAGGGCTAGAGTTGATAATGGGAAGTCTAAGCTAGTCCAAAAAAACTCCCAATAGGAACAAGGCTTCATTCAACTTGATAAAAGTGTGTTAAGACATGGGACCTTTTTAATGTTAGTAAATGTTGATTTTGACAACTAATGGAAAGATAAGGAAAAGAGAAGGCATAGTTATCTAGTAGTTGTATATAATTTGTGGCAACTCCATATCTCCGCATACTTTGCGTGTATAGGACCAACATCAAACAATGATTGTATTTGTATAATGGTCTAATATAATCCATCAATTCAGTTACAATGCCATAGCCGACCTTTATGCCATCCATGGAAAATAACCCCAATCCATGTAAGGACGAAGGAGAAATGCGATACATCCTCCCACCGATGAAGAAATCTGTGTCCACTTCAGGTAGCTCCTTAGGTGCCCATCGTTGCACTAGATGTTTATACCTCAAGGGAAACTCAATGTCACCTATGCTCTCAATATCATAATTACACGACCCTTCATTGGCAATAAAAAATTGCATGCGTATAAAAAATCTTTTCCTTACCTTTTCCAACCTAGTTGATCTAGAACCGATAGATCTAGTACAACACATCTCACTTTCAACCTCTATTAGTATATCTTGATCATCACTTGAGGAAGATAGATCCGAAAGATACCTATTTGGTGGTAGCTACACTTGTTAAAACAAGAATATAAGTTATCGTGCCAATATACGTTTTTGGTACCAACACAGTTGCATATAGTTGCATTTAGTTGCATAAGTTGCATAAAGTTGAAATTTCCACACTATGATGGAGTTGTACAAACTATAAAGGAAAGGGTTGTGGTCTTCTATATGGAAGAATGTGAAGTCATTGAACTTGAGAGGAGACAATGGGATGGAAGGAGGGGGTTTCCTCTCTCGATCTTGTTCAAGGACCCAAGACCATACCCAACGCTCAAAATATCCTATTGAGGCCAAGGATACCCCTCTATAGTTTCTGTGTGGTACTTTGAGGCATTGTTCATGGCTCTAGTTGCATATAGTTGCATAAGTTGCATTGTTGCATAAAGTTGCATATAGTTGCATATAGTTGCATAAAGTTGCATATAGTTGGATAAGTTGCATATTTGCATATAGTTGCAATATAGTTGCATAAAGTTGCATATAGTTGCATATAGTTGCATAAGTTGCATTTTTACATAAAGTTGCTTATAGTTCCATATAGTTGCATAGTTGCATATAGTTCCATATTTGCATATAGTTGCATACGAAATTTTCATATAGTTGCATAAGTCGCATATAGTTGCATAGTTTCATAAGTTGCATATAGTTGCATAGTTTCATAAGTTGCATTGCTGCATAAATTTGCATGTTGCATAAAGTTGCATAAGTTCCATAAACTTGCTTAAGTTGCATAAGTTGGATGTTTCATAGTTGTGTATAGTTGCATAGTTTCATATAGTTGCATAGTTGCATATAGTTGCATATGAAATTGTTGCAATATAGTTGCAATATAGTTGCATAAGTTGCATAAGTTGCATTGTTGCATAAAGTTGCATATAGTTGCATATAAGTTTCATAAAGTTTCATATATTTGCATATAAGTTGCATAAGGTTGCATATATTTTCATATCCCCCAATGCTCAGTGGAGAACTGGATTTGAGACCTATCAAAGAGTTCGAGTGGGGATCGATAGTTTGGAAATACATGATCCTGGAATTTCACATATTTGGAAAGCACCTTTAGTGGCTGGTGGGGAATGGAGGAAAGGTTCAAGTTGGCAATAATGTTGGAGGGGAGGGCTCTATGGGGGGTGTCTAAATAGATTGATCCAACATGATGTTTTAAGACGTGACAATCCGTCACAGAATGTGTGACTTTAAAGCTTTCAGATAGCCATTGACTATCTGGATCCAAAAATGAGGGCAGTAGCATCAGAAATGAATTGCCAGGTAGTGCCAAAGAATTTAATCTCACATGGAAAATAAGGCCAATTTTTACTCATGCACATAAAAACCAAAAGCATTGATGTAGAGTACCATATGCGATGGGTTGTTGGCTCACCACATGGTTGGAATTTAAAACTTAAATAATCTGTCAAATTCAAAAATTTTGATAACTCCAATATTAGTTTTCACTTTATCATCAATATTAAGAATATTGATGAAATACATTTTCACTATATTTGATAGTGGGAAAATTGCTCCATAAGAGACAATTTCCCTGTAAAATTTCATTAGTGTTCATCACTTTTACATGAGATTTCAAAACCTGAAACTTGTGTTTTTCGTGCCTTCTATGGAAGCACACTGTTAAGAACATGTGTTTCTTCCTAAGAGGTCACACATTCAAATCCAAAGGGGAGTAGGGTATGTATACCTATGTACACTTTAGTGGTGAAATTTGAACAATCAATGAGGAACAATCAACGAGGAACAATAATTGGGTTGTAGGTCTAAAGGATTGTCTCAACTATTGTGGACATTCTAAGCATGGTTTCTCTCCAACCATCCTTTTTTCATCCACATTTTCAAAAGCAAGTTTCCCCAACTTCTATGGGCTCTTACCAACCACTAAAACATGGGAAATTTATACCATTTACAATGATAACAATGATCAAAACAACAATTAAAATTATGGAGAAACATTCCCATATAATGGGAGCTTTGTATCCTCTCCATGCCCAAAAATGGTTGAATAAATGCTAATATAAGAAATGATAGATGGGAAAGACAATGAAAAACATTTGGTTGCATGAGACCCCTCTCTCTTCCTCAGGATATGACACATATGAGACTTTTACTTAGACCAACCCAAAAGTCAAAGATTGATGGGAACGTTGTAAGGATACATAGGCAAGAAAAGATAGTACCCCAAGGAAATGATAAGGCTAAATCAACCAAAAATCCCCTTTCCTCTTCCCCTATTGTGGTATCATAGTCCCCTTGTTTCTCCCTCAAGAAATAATTAAGGTGGATTTATATTATTGTGCGTTTCCCTTTTTACAAAACCATGAACTTCTTATAATAAATATACCCACCACATTGTAAAGTTAGCCCACCACTTGGCCTTAAGATCCTCACTTGGAATATTCACAACGAATCTCACATATTTACAACATGGGACTGTTATATCTCAGACCACATGGCTTGATTCTTGTTTCATAAACTATATTTAAAAAATAATACATGATTTATTATATTACAATTAAGGGGTCAAAACTAGGATATTACAAAAGGGAATTCAAGTAGTGCATTCAAGCATATGTCATTGACATTATGCCATGTTTAGAAAAGTGATGACATACACAAGGGGCTTGCAAGTTTCCATCCAAGGATTGAGCGATTTTAGCTCCGAGAAGCTCCATGGTAAGTGTTGTGGGATTGGTATATGGAAAGGTGATGTGATATAAATATTAATCTTGAGCATCCAAGTATTGTCTCATGTCTCATCTATGCTTATTGGCATTGTTCCTTATCACTAAAGACATCGATCAAATTTTGAAGCAAGATGAGTTATTTGATGACATTTTATGTATACGTGTATTTAGTGTATGAGGCGACCTTTACCATAAAACAATAGTTTATTGTTAGATGATTTTTGAATGCATCAATTATGTAGATTGAAAAGCATATAACATGGATGAAAATCATGAGTAAATTTGTCAATTTTAGGAAAACAATGTTCTATGTGAGTGCAAAACTTTAGCCTTTCTGGATAAATTGAATATGTGAATTCCAAAAGAGGCTAGATTGATGTGTTTGATGCATATGATAAAAATGAAATAGATATAATTTAATTATTATGCCCATCGGTACAAAATAATTTTTTTTGTCAAATAGGGCATTTGACCACTCACCAAAAACCTTATCATATAATCTACATTTTACTTTTGATGGTTCAACAATATGAGGTTGGAAGAGTGAGTTGCAAGTTTATAATGCTAAAAAAACCAAAGGAATTCTTTGTCATACATTTGGTTAATTTTTTAATCCTACATTGAGCAACCTCTTGTTTTTTTTTTGAGAGCATGTTTTGGCTTGAGGTTGTTTGATGGATTAAGATCCTTAATCACAAACAATATTTTTCGTAGCTTGACACGAAAGACTATGAAGAAAATTAAATTTTTGGTGATGAGTAGGGATTGGTACTGGGGCATACAAATCCAGTTTTCAATAGTTCTTGAATGATCTTTTCGATTTCATTCTTCTATGAAAATGAGTGGCTATAAGGATGCACATTGGGTGGTATACTGTCAATAATCAATGAAATACCATGGTCATGCTCCCCTCATGAAAGAATCAAACCCAGAGTAATTTCAAATACATGTTGATGTTTCAAATCATAGAGACCAATTTCAAACATGTGTTAGACTCTAAACAAGAATAAATAGACCAAAATCTTGATTCACCTAAATCATCATTAGGAAAATCCAATTGATTGAGGAAGGATGTCAAGAGTAAAGGGTGATGTATTCAAACATTCTATAAATATATATACCTAGACCTATGTAATAAGGAGAAGAAGTAGAACTATGCTAAAAATAAGTGTCAATGTGATATATCAAAGTTGTCGACTTTTGATGGCACTAGGGGTTTGCATGATCATATATTTTCTTGTAATACCCATTGGGAAGTTGAGAAAAGAATTAACCTATCCACCTAGTGGATCACATTCAAAGGTACATTATGAGGAACCATACTCAAATGGTATTAGAGAGATAACAAGAAACTAGATTTGTGACGTTGGGATGATGTAGTCAATTAATTCAAGGAAGTACTAGATGGATATGTATATACTGAGAATTTGGCATTTACAAAGTTGAGAAGTAATAGATGCTTGAAGGGAGAAATGGTACAATGATACAACTTTGTATTGAAGGATATTTTTGGTAAGTTGAAATATAATATCTAGGAACTTGTATGCATGGATTGGCTTTGAACTCCAAACTCTAAACTAATAACTAATCATGTTTAAGAAAACAATTCGACATCATATCAAGAAACCCTAAACATGACCATAGAAATGGAAGATGACATGGAACCCAATGCACATTATAAAGAACCACAAAAAGAGGATTGGGTCTAGAATTTTTTTATCGAATCCAACTGACCCTAATTGTAGCAAACAATGGAGGGGAACAAATCTAGTGATAATGGGAAACCTACAACCATTACATTCCATCAAACCATATTTCTATCAATAATTTCATCAAACAATTAGCATGCACACTCAAGTGATAAGAGAAAGAAGCAAACCATATTTATCCTCTATGTGTGCCCTCCTCCAGTGCGCCCTCCTCTACATGTGCCCTCCTCTGGTGCGCCCTCAAAACCATGTGCCCTCCTCTGGTGTTCCCTCAAAACCGTGTGCCCTCCGCTGGTTCACCCTCCTCCCATGTTCCCTTCTTCTCCGTGCACCTCTCCCTCCTTCTCCCATGCTCCTCTCCACTCTGCGTGAGTGCATGCAACTATTCGCGTGAGCACAGTAATATGAGCACAAGAGTGTAGTTTGATTTTGGTTTGTTTTTTTCTTTATGTTGTTTTGTTTTGGTTTTTATTTTTATTTTAATTATTATATAATATAATTTGTCTCCCTCTACTCTTAACCTATATTTTAATTTGTCTCCCTTATAATCATTGTCTCCCTCTACTCTTAACCTATATTTTAATTTGTCTCCCTTATAATCATTGTCTCCCTCTACTCTTAACCTATATGACCTATAACCCTTAAACCAATAACCCATATACTAACAATTATAATTAATAAAACTTAACAACTAATCCCTAATTGCTAACAATATTAATCAATATCACCTTTAATCCATAACCAATATAGCCTCTAACTAACCCTAACAACCCATATCACCCTTAAGTAGTATAACTACTAATCCACCCCTATAAACCCCTACCCTTATGACACCTATAATCTCAACTAACTTATATAACACCTAAAACCAACATAAATCCCACCCCCCAACCATTATCCCTCATAAATTATATAACTCCTAACATGAAGATATTTATAACCTCATGCCCCTTAATATTTATATCCATTAGCCACTATAAATACTAACCCATATAACCTCCAAAATGTCTAATAACTCATAACTTATTGCTATATATTCATAATCCTTGGTTTTGATAACATTTATCACACAAAACCCTTATCCCTATAACGACTAATTTCCTCTAAAGCACTATCATGATTATCCCATATGGCTCGTACCACTACTTACTAGTATAACCACTAATTAACTCTTATAACCTCAACCCATTATAATTGTATAACCTGTAGCACTTATAATGCTTAAAGTTCATAATTCATAAGCCCTACTATTTGTTACCCTTAACCCATATAACATTTAACTCTTATAACACCTAGCACGTAACTCCTATAACATGTAACCACTAACCCTTTTAAAAACTATAACCCCTAATCCTTAAAATGATTAAACCCTATAAAATTAAACCACTAACTCTTATAACTTATAAGATTCTAACTTCCATAACCTTATAAATATCCTTAACCATTATAACATCGACCCCACCTGATTCCCAACACCTATAAAATCTATATAAATTTATCTCTATTATCTCTTACATCTCCAACCCCTATCACACCCAACCCATGTAATATTAGGAAACCTTAACCCTGGTGACTATTAACCCATATAACCCTTAACCTATAACCTATGAACTTATAAGACTTAACCCCTATCATGATTATCCCTTAACTCTTATAATCCTTATTGTATGTAATCATTATAACACATAATGGATTTAACTACTATTAGGCCCACTCAGGTTGTACTCCTATGAACATTAACAAGTATACCCACTATAACCATTAAAATATATAGCTCCTAACCCCTATAATGAACATTTATCATAGTCACTATCACCACTAACAAATTTAATTTCTAACCTCTATTAGTATGTACATGTTTCTAAAGTGTGTGCATGTTCTATAATGCATGTGCTTTATTTGAAATTAATTTTTTGGGCTCCTCACCTCACCAACTCGTTTTCATACTTAGTTGCTTCGGATTTAGATTACATGGTTTCTTGGGATTTAGCTTCTACATAGGCCTTAATGGTTTGGTCATCATTGTATGTGTCTAGTCTAACCCTCCCATACTGTCAGTGTCTTCCCCATTCACATTAATCATTCTATAGGATTTTTGTTTGATTGTGGAATTGATTGTGTGAGTCATGTTTGAGTTTGGAAATCCTCCCATACTGTCATTGTATGTATCTAATCTAACCATGTTAAATTTCAATCCATACAAGCACAAATTGAAAAAATTTCAACGTTGGCCCCATCCACATGTTATTTATAAGCGGGATCAAGTACATGAACAGGCACACCTTATTGTTGACTTTTGATAGAATAACCAAAGAATATTTGATTGTTGAATTGTTTGTTTGACTCATGGTTGAGTCTGGAAACCCTTATGTTTATCCTCTTTTTATGATGGATACTGCTCTCTATTAGGCTCTGCAGTTGCATTTTGGACAACCTTTTCAATGATATTTGTAACTAAAGGAGCTAACCTGATCCTAATGCATGCCATAGAAAACCAATAAAACCTCATGATCCCAATGCACATATGCCTCCAACCTTGTGATCTAATGATCCTTGGGTGACAACTGTCATGAAGGGTGACGACTATGACTAGGGGAAATTTTCAATTCAAGGCTAGGAATGACCGGGCCAACATCAAGTGAAGGAAGAAAATTAATAAGGTACATGTGTTGTCCCATTCCATGTCAACAACACCACATCCATTCACTGGGAACAAATCGATGACTCCACTAAATTAGGGTTTATGGTTTACATGATGAATTGATGATGGAAGAAAGTGGGCGTGTGAGTCAAATTTGAGTCCAGAAACCATCCCATATCATTAAGGCATGCAAATAGTCTATCCATGTCAAATTTCAATTCATTCAGAAACAATTTGAAAAAATTTCAACATTGGCCCCATTCACAGGTCACTGTTGCCCATGTCTAGTCCTAGTGCAATTTCCTTGTAAAATTTGTATAATATATTTGGAGAATGATAATTTTGAAGGTTCTAGGCCTATTCCTACACACCACGATGAGATCACCTCTCATTGGCAGTCAATGTATTGATCCCTTTTAGTTTTGGGTTGTTAGTATTTTCAATTTCACGCACCTTTCAATCTAGTCAAAGTTCAATTAATGTCTCTTGTTACTGTAGGGTTATAAATCCTCATGATCCCAATGCCCACATGCCTCTTGCCTTATGATATAATGATCACTGGGTGACAACTTTCATGAAGGGTGACGACTAAGACTAGGGGCAACTTTCAATTCAAGGCTAGGAATGACCAGGCCCACATCAAGTGAAGGAAGAAAATTAAGAAGGTACATGTCTTATCCCATTCCATGTCAACAACAACGCATCCATTCAATGGGAACAAATCGATGACTCCACTAAATTAGGGTTTATGGTTTGCATGGTGAATTGATGATGGAAGAAAGTGGGTGTGTGAGTCAAATTTGAGTCCAGAAACCCTCCCATATCGTTAAGGTATGCAAATAGTCTATCCATGTCAAATTTCAATGCATTCAGAAACAGTTTGAAAAAATTTCAACGTTGGCCCCATTCACAGGTCATTGTTTCTCGTGTCTAGTCCTAGTACAATTTCCTTGTAAAATTTGTACAAGATATTTGGAGAATGATAATTTTGAAGGTGTTAGGCCTATTCCTACACACCACGGTGAGATCACCTCTCATTGACAATCAATTTATTGATCCCTTTTAGTTTTGGGTTGTTAGTATTTTCAATTGCACGCACATTTCAATCTAGTCAAAGTTCAATTAATGTCTCTTGTTACCGTAGGATTATAAATCCTCATGATCCCAATGCCCACATGACTCCAACCTTTTGATATAATGATGGTTGGGTGACAACTATCATGAAGGGTGACGACTAAGACTAGGGACAACTTTCAATTCAAGGCTAGGAATGATAAGGCCCACATCAAGTGAAGGAAGAAAATTAAGAAGGTACATGTGTTGTCCCATTCCATGTCAACAACAATGCATCCATTCACTGGGAACAAATTGATGACTCCACCAAATTAGGTTTTATGTTTTACATGATGAATTGATGATGGAAGAAAGTGGGCATGTGAGTCAAATTTGAGTCCATAAGCCCTCCCATATCGTTAAGGCATGCAAATAGTCTATCCATGTTAAATTTCAATGCATTTAGAAACAGTTTGAACAAATTTCAACGTTGGCCCCATTCACAAGTCATTGTTGCCCGTGTCTAGTCCTCGTACAATTTCCCTTTAAAATTTGTACAAGATATTTGGAGAATGATAATTTTGAAGGTGTTAGGCCTATTCCTACACACCACGGTGAGTTCACCTCTCATTGACAGTCAGTGTATTGATCCCTTTTAGTTTTGGGTTGTTACTATTTTCAATTGCACACACCTTTCAATCTAGGCAAAGTTCAATTAATGTCTCTTGTTACTGTAGGATTATAAAGCCTCATGATCCCAATGCCCACATGCCTTCAACCTTCTGAGATAATGATCGTTGGGTGACAATTGTCATGAAGGGTGACGACTAAGACTAGGGACAACTTTCAATTCAATTCTAGGAATGACAAGGCCCACATCAAGTTAAGGAAGAAAATTAAGAAGGTACATGTGTTGTCCCATTCCATGTCAACAACAATGCATCCATTCACTGGGAACAAATCGATGACTCCACTAAATTAGGTTTTATGTTTTACATGATGAATTGATGATGGAAGAAAGTGGGCATGTGAGTCAAATTTGAGTCTAGAAACCATCCCATATTGTTAAGGCATGCGAATAGTCTATCCATGTCAAATTTCAATGCATTCAGAAATAGTTTGAAAAAATTTCAACGTTGATCCCATTCATAGGTCACTATTGCTCGTGTCTAGTCCTAGTACAATGTCCTTGTAAAATTTGTATAAGATATTTGGAGAATGGTAATTTTTAAGGTGCTAGGCCTATTCCTACACACCGCGGTGAGATCACCTCTCATTGACAGTCAATGTATTGATCCATTTTAGTTTTGGGTTGTTAGTATTTTCAATTGCATGCACCTTTCAATCTAGTCAAAGTTCAATTACTATATCATGTTACTGTAGGGTTATAAAGCCTCA
Source organism: Picea engelmannii (assembly GCA_009831015.1). Classification (NCBI taxonomy): domain Eukaryota; kingdom Viridiplantae; phylum Streptophyta; class Pinopsida; order Pinales; family Pinaceae; genus Picea; species Picea engelmannii. The sequence continues at coordinate 21,220 of ML797805.1, read as the reverse complement.
TGATCCCAATGCCCATATGCCTCCAACCTTGTGATCTAATGATCGTTGGGTGACAACTGTCATGAAGGGTGACGACTAAGATGAGGGGAAACTTTCAATTCAAGGCTAGGAATGACCAGGCCCACATCAAGTGAAGGAAGAAAATTAATAAGGTACATGTGTGTTCCCATTCCATGTCAACAACAACACATCCATTCATTGGGAACAAATTGATCACTCCACTAAATTAGGTTTTATGGTTTACATGATGAATTGATTATGGACATACCTACATCGTTGGTATGATTAGGCGCATTCGTGCAGAGCTCCTCTTGGTTTCGAGAATAGTTGATTCTCTACTAAAAAGGGGAAACCATGTGAAGGTGGAAGCTCTAATTATGCCCCCCCCCCTCACATCACTCTAAATTTCCCCATATTACCTAATTTGAAATTATAAAGAACATGTATCATATACTATATTATACAAAATATAAACATATAAAGATCATATAAAAGATATAAACACATACTTCTTTTTTTCAACAATTAAATATCAGTCATCTTCTTCTTCATCCAACTCAACATCTGTATCAGGATCTGGCTTAGAATCAATATTGGTGAAAGGCTCATTCCTATTAACATCATCATCAACATCATTTTCGCTACTATAGTTATCGATATTGTCAATGAGATCATCGTTTCCTACATTTGGATGATCAACTTCTTCAACTTCTTCGTCTAACACATCGACTACATGATCCACCTACTCCTGATCTACATAAGATTGATATTCTTCCTCATTATTATCTTCATCCTCGGCTACATGATTATACTTTATTGGTCTTCCTCTTGGATCATATCTAACAACGTATGACCAACCTACTTTACTAGGTACCTCTGAGTAAAATACTTTCTCACATTCACTTGGAAGAACATAAGGCTCTATACCTGGTTCAAATGCCCTTGTATTAACCATGGTAAATCCATTATCATGCTCAATAACAGTTATTTCAGGATCACGTTCATGCATCCATAGCCTGTAACATTTAACCTCAAACAAAACTATTTTAAATGAATTAAAATCACACTCAATTATATCCTCCAAATGGCCATAGTACCTATTCTCAGTTTCTTCCAGATTTATGTCACTTCTAGAGGAAATGTTGGTGACCTTAAACACTACAGTTATCCCACAATCTGAGGTTTTCATCTTATCATCCAACATTTTGATACGAAATTTATGACCATTACACCACATAGCCTAGAGATGTTTCAACTGCAACATGGAAAACAAGTAAAAAATACATTTCCAATTAATAATCCTCATATAGGACTTACTAAATATATATTTCAAAAATTAAACAAACCAAATACATTGAAAAATTGGGAAAAACTAGGAAAATGTGGGTAATAAATTCAACTTGCCTATTTATCTTTTAAACCAAAGGCTAAATCAACTTCCCTTGATGTAATATTAGGAAATTTATATCGATGACGATGCACTATTTTAATCATCTTACTCACCCCTTCCCATGATAACTTACCGAAGTATTCTTCAGTATATTCTATCCAATGCTCCATCCAATCAAGGTTGTTTGCAATGTATAAATGTAAAGCATCCCACTCTCGAGCAACTATATGATAGCATAACAATTTAATATCATTAATTAGCTATTTTTAATAAAGGAATAATTTAATAAATGTGTAATATATTAAATCTACATCAACATCTAATAATTACCTTTCACAGTCCTCATTTTACCTTTCCCCAATAGGACCTCCCCTTCAAATTTGTTGATGGAGTTGAGATACCATATATCCATATATCCATCAACCATAGAACCCTCCGGACGTGCTCTTTGTCTAACAAAATCCTTTAGTGACTTCAACTGCCTATCCATAATCCACATAGACCTTGTGTGTACTAGTCCACATAATTCAATCTCCTCAACTTGGTGTATGAGGTAGTGTTCTTGTGCATTGAAAAATGTTGGAGGTAGATATTGTTGCATTTGACACATTAGTCTGGGAATTTATCTCTTCCAATACCTTATATATTCTTTATGGATTTCTTTTGATGATAGCCACCTACAAATGTCGATGCAATAAAATAATATCAAGGCATACATAAATTTGCAGATAAAAGATAATATGTCAATGATTTTTACCACAAATCACATAAGAAGTACATTTTCCTTATAAAACAATACTTACCTCATGTATTTGTCAAGTACATAAATAATTTGTTTTATGTTGTTGTCAAAGTCGTCTGGGAGAGATAAAGGTAGAACATACTGTAACAAAAAAAAAAAAACTATTATTTGTTTCCAAAAAATGCGTACCAATAAGGAAATATATTATAACCTACTAATTACCTTAATGAATGTATGCCAGTCATGTGTTTTAACCCCACCAAAATCACCTTTTTTCCTTAAGATATTTTGTATGTTCGACGAAAACCTCGTCGAAAACCTAATTTTTCGAATGACCTCTTTTACAATATTGCTTCGTTGCTCTGTCAATAACCAAGAAAGACTAGTATTCTTTTCACAATCATCGCCATTAGAATTAATAATAACACTTTTCAATGCGTGATTAGCTTCCTGGATGTCACAACAAATCTTTCCAATTCTCTCTTTGTCAGTCCTTCCATCTAATATTCCCCATAAAAATTATGTTATGTTATTCTCGATATGCATTGTATCAAACAAATGAACTATTTCTAGGTGCTCGTAGTATGGCAATCTATTGAATTGCATCAGGTAACTTTTAATTCCTCGTGGAAGCCCATTCGTGCCTTAACGACATTCATGAAACATCAACAAATTGAAATTAACACTAATTAATGGGACAAAATGAAATTAATACTAATTAAATTAACCAATGATTTATATAATATGTCATACCTAAATAATTTGTGTACCTTGATGATTTCTAATATATTCCAACTTCCATAGGTGAGGTGTCATTCTTCATTTTTTTTTTCCATTTTCTTCTTTACCATTGAAATTTGTTTTTTCTGTAGTTCAATAACTATGGTTATTAGGAAGAAAGTGCCTATACTCATCAAACACTTCCTTTCCTAAACTCCTTGAATGATGAGATTTTATCCTCAGACCACAAACTGGGCATGCAAATTTACCCTTTGTTTGAAGACCTACAAGATATATGAATTAATGTAGCGTCAAATTAGAGTTACAATTTAAAATAATGCATGATTTTTTCAATAAATATATATAATATTAAATCACAAAATAAAGTAAAAATATACCACAAAAATGTGTTAACCTGGGAGCATCAGGAATTGTCCATGATAGTATTCCATGGAATTGAAATCATTTTTTCCCTATTGGTCTAGAGATGTCATAGATAGTGACGCCAACCCATAACTTCAAGAAATCATCAATAAGAGGCTCAATATATACGTTCATATCTTTAACCTGGTACCTACCTAATTGGTTCAACATACTGCATGATTAATTATACTTATCTAGATGTCGTTACATATAAAAGAATAAATTACCATGCACGAAACAAAGAAATGAAATATTTTGTCATACTTTAAAGCAAATAAAAGGTAATTAAATACATGGAATAATCATTGCCAACATTGTGTGCTCTCTCTTGATCGACATCCAAGGAGGGAGGTTTTTGTTTATAACAAAACCAGGCCACACTAAGTACGTAGAACAAATCTCTCCAAATGGATTGACACCATCAGCTGCCAACGAAATTCTAACATTACGAGGTTCTTCTTTAAAAATTGGCCACTTTTCTTCGATGTAGTTCAATGCAGAGCCATCTGCAGACATTTGAATAACATTGTCTTGACTTCTATTCTTTGCATGGAAATCCATAAACTGTGTTATACTCTGGCACCTGAACAACCGCTGGAAACGTGGAATTATCGGAATATAACGAAGAACTTTGCGAGGAACCTTCTTTGAAACTTTATTGGTTCGATATCTACTTATTTGAAATTGTGGGAATTCATTTTCTAATGCATATTGTCCATAATATATGATATGATCATTAGGACATGCATCAATAGCTTGATAGTCCATTCCAATTTCTTTCATAATCACGGATATTTCTTGATATGTGTGTGGCAAAATATTTGATGTCGGTAATAGAACATCACCCAACAATCTACAAAATTCTAAACAATATGTCAATGTAAACAATATAAATAATCAATATCTCATCCAATATACTAATTTACAAATTAGAAAACAATAGCAATATAGGAAAAAATTGAACCTTTAAGTATTTGTGAACATGCAGGCATAAATAATTAACAAATTAAATACCTTAGTATCTGTGTGAGATGTGTGTTTGATAAACCATTCAAAACCTTCAGGTTCACCAACAACAATATAGCAGATAAAATATTTGTTGTGGAGCCTTCGTAAAGAGGTTAACATGAATTCTCGAGTAGAGGATCAACATCATGACTATCATCATGGTTGTCCTCATCCATTGGAGAAAATGTGTCTTGGATCAATCTATGTATCTCATCTTCCTGATTTGAATCACTAACGTTATCTCCATCCATATCATCATTAATAACTTGATCAGTAGCTTCAATTTTCTGATCTCGAAGTTCATCACCTTGTAAAGGAGTATTTCTGCTAGTACTTGGCAAATAATTCTCTGGAGGTCGACATTTTGGGGGCATCGTCTATATATTTAAAAACAATGTAGAAAAGTTAGTGTGTACAGAAAATATAAAAATCTCGATAAGAAATATTACTAAAATTCATGACATACTGATTATTACAGAGAATACATTAAATACTGAATGCTCCCACCAAGGGATGATATTCATAACCCCCTTCGGCGTTCCCCTTCTCCCTACAATGTCTTTGATTTGTTGTTATTAAAAGTCTTCTTTTTTGCAAGCCTCTGCAATCATAGCAAGGGAAATAACATTTTCCATTGCCCCTCGCCTCTAATGTAGCTCTTAACTGAGAAAGATTCCTGTCATTTTCGTTCATAGTGACAAATCCTTGTCCTGACAAGTAACTGTATTACCTACACCATACCAAACAGTAAGTTGTCAAATTTTTATATTTTAGCTACTCCTTTCGATTATGATATGTTTATTTACAGTGACATACAATCCTCACAATTATTTCTTCTAATACATTTTGACATGCTCCCTTTTTTTATTATCGATTAACTATTAAGGTAGATATGCTTCAATTTGTACTATAGAGTAGTGTGTACTGAATATCCATTTAACGAAAGTGGTCAAATTTCTCAAACTTGAATCACTCGACACCATAAACTAGCCTCTAAGTTGTTTTGTAGACAAAATGTCAATCTTTGAAATTCACCACTAAAAAAAGAGTGCCAACCACTTGTCATCCACAATTAGGTTGGGTTGGTTTAAATTATGATGTGTTGATTTGCATCTACATAAAATGGTCACAATTTTATGCTACTTACAGTGGTCACAGTTTTATTTTCTAAGACACTTTGGCATGTTCTCATTTTTCATTGTCTCGCTAGTAGATTTCATCATGCTATCATAGATTTCGTCATGAATTTTTTATATTTTAGATATTGATCCTTATTAATAGTGTATAAACAAGTTACATCAACTACAAACTAAAGTTAATCACTAAATATAGAATTGTGTGTGATTATAAAAAATTGAGAGAAACAACATCACATATAAGAAAAGGGTATGTGGATTTTATTGAAAAAGTTGAAACAAATATACTTTATTTATATTGGAAGACTAAGGTATATAATCATAAGTTCATTTCTTAAAGGTAATTAGCCATAAGCCAAGAAAGTTAAAGGTGGCTGACCATAAGCTAATATGGTTGAAGGTGGTTAGTTAAAAGTGATTGGTATGTGCCTAATCCCGACATAGATAACATCTTTATACTAAGGTCATATGTGTACAAATGTTTTCTTTATATAATAACAACATATATACCTAACATAAGTTTAGGGTTAGTGTTTATGTATCTTATTGTTATAAACATAAGTTTCCTCCCTGTCTTATATATACCATAACTTATCATTTATCAATATAACAATCACTTGAAGATTTTATTCATGGAGATTTCTTCCTTCATTTAATTGAATTAGTAAGTGCTAACCAACCATTAGGTGTGCAAGTATCCCAACCATTATTGTCACTGTTATATTATTTTCAATTTATGCAAGTGTGATCCCATTTGGGTACTAGGGATGTAACAAGTGGTATCAAAGATTGAATCAATCTTTGTTGGTGTTTTTTTGTTAGTTCTTCAAAATAAAAGAGAGAAGAAAATGACAATCAATTATTATCATTTCACCGATCAGGGTTGAGTTTCAAGAGCAAATCCATATCTTTATCAATGAAGAGAGAGAGACATTATAGCTACAATTAAAGGGAAAAGGGTATGTGGATTCCATAAACCTATAATATTATGGAATCCACATACCCTTTTCCATATAATATACTAACTAGATCCAAAAACCAAAGACATGAAATATGGTACTACACATATAATATATTATCAAGGAAAAAACAAGCTACATGAAATTTGGACATTTGAACAAAAAATTACAAATTAAATGAGTATATCAATAAAAAAAAACCATAGTAACCTTGCAAGTTCAAAATCCCAGCTATGAATATCGAGACTTGGACTTGTTCAACCGATGGGTGACGGAAAAAATAAACAACTCAAACAAAATCCAATAACAGTGTCACAACTATAGCAATTGTGTCGCAAAGTCTCCTAAAGTCAGGTATATATAGATCAAATAGTCAACTAGCTGTTAACATCGACCAATGAGATAGGCAAAAATTTTGTTGCTATTGCCACGAAAGATCGTCACTATTGCGATGAAAATCCCGACCAAGTTAACATCACCTATTCATGTATATTTCATCGAACTTTCATGGAAATATCCATGAAAATCCCACCCTATTTAAAAAAAATATGAAACTAATGAAAACATGGAAAATTTTCGTGGAATAATCCGCCCATATCTAGTAGTGTTGTCAGTTTTGAATATTTTTAATGCATAATTTTTAGTAGAATATAGATTGGGTATTGGGGAATTGAGAGTGATGTGAGGGGGGGGAGGGGCCATAGGAGCTCCCACCTTCACGTGGTCGGCCTTGTTTAGTAGAGAAAAAATTATTGGAGTCGTTTATTCTTGGATCAAACCTCTCTCCATCCAACGAAGCAACAACATAGTCAATGTTGACTTCATTGTTGCTCTTTCCGATTGAGGGAGGTTTTCTCCAAGATCAGATGACTCCAATAAACTATTTGTTGGTCAACTGAGAGGGGGGGGGTGAATTAGTTGTTACCGTGCTTAGACAATTATGCTTCTTTTAAACTCTTTGCTGAGACACTAAATGATAATCACAATAATGTAGGGAAATAAACAATGGCAAATTCAGCATCAGTCACACGTATGAGAAACACAGAGACAGATATTTCTTGAGGAAACCCATACAGGGTAAAAACCTCTTTTTCTTTATATGATAAGTAATAGTTACATTCTTTACATTATCATAC
>ML797805.1:0-11912 GCA_009831015.1 Picea engelmannii | reverse complement strand
GCCGATGCCTCTGCTGACGTCACACGTGGTTTGACACGTGTTAACTACTGCCACGTGTCACTTTGATTCGTGACTTTCATGTGCCTGAAGTTTTGAATCCACCTGACACCTGTCATTACCTGGATGTGCCATGTGTCCCTATCGGACGAGATTTGGATTGACGGTCTAGATTACTTCTTTATTCAACGGCTGTGATCAAATCGTGAAATCTCATATCGCGATTTCAGGGTTTTCGTTGTCGAGTGAATTGGACATTTCAAAGTCCCGATCCCCGATTCTCCGATGAGAAAAAACTCTGACGGCGCCCGATCGCTGCCACACATCCACATGAATGGACGGTCCAGATCCCGTCGGGATTTCACGACTGTTGTTGCACACGACCTCGAGAACTCCGATTTCCCGATGGTATATCTCCCTCGCAGCTTCTGTCTGATCTGACGGCTGACGGGTTTTCTGAATGAGATCCAACGGTTGTGGATCTCTGTCTTCCTTCTCCTCTGCGAACTCCCATATCTAGAGCTTTGCCTTTGCTGCGCGCGTTTTCTTCAACGTTGTTCCTCCTGAGCTTGCCATCAATGACAAGTATACACCACTTGGTAAACATTTGCCAACACTATTCTCAAAACCAAGAGAAGATTATTCAGGTCATCACATCTGAGATGTGTGTGTCTGTGTGTGTGTCACTATTTAATCTCCTCTCATATGGATTTTACAAAAAATAATATCAATGATGTTTAATATTTTCAATCTTGTCAGTTTTAATTTCTATTAGGATTTATTGACATGTCTTAAAAGATTTTTTTGGTTTTTACTAAAAACTAAATATAATTTTGTTTTTATTTACTACAGTATGTAGTTCGCACATTTTCATATTCTCTAGATGGTGTATCAATGCAATTATACACATTAGAATATCAAAGATCATGTATGTATTGTCTTTTTTCTTCTTTTTATGACTTCTTAAGGTTCCTTTTATTTATTTAATTTTACATTACCATCATTTGTGGGCCAGTATGGGGCCAACCATTCTATCTAATGAACCACACCCAAGTATGTAGCATAAACTATTCCCTTTAGTTCATCATATCATATGATTCACAACTAATTTAATACTTCAACTTGGTTTTTTGTGGTTGTGTATAAGTAATCCCCTAGATATTATAGTATAATCATAACCATAGTTATGAAATAGAGTATTTGAAATGAATGAGATATACATACCACTTCTGAGTAGAAATTAAAAATCATAGGCACCAATGAACCTAAATACTCATCTCGAGTTCCAAGAAGATGAAAATCAAACATCCCACCAACCTAAAAGTGGATAGGGGGTTGGGTGTGTTACACCAATTACCTCTATACACTCCTATGATATTTATTACTTTCCTGTGATATTTATTGTAATATTTATTTTTTTGTTGTAGATTACTTCTCTAGCACCAAAGGAAATTATTCCACCCTTACCTCTAGAGAAAGAGAAACTTGAAAATTATTTAGCTATAGAAATTTCTACCAATCTATTAACCGGTGTCATTCCACCAACACTTGGAAGTTTCACTGCACTAGAATAAATGAATCTATCTAAAAATTCCTTAGAAGGTTCCAATCCATATTCACTTGGGTATCTACAAAATCTCATGGACTTGGATGTGACCCTAATTGTTTTCATTAACATTGGCATAAACACAAAAATATCTTTGAAGAGACTTGAATCCCAATGGGAGCAATATTAATTAACTGACAATTCATTGCTAACACAAGATGAGATCCATATTTCTTATTAACTTTGAGAAATTTATTGTGAACAAAAATTACTAGCTAGAAAAAGTTCAAAGACTTGGCCAAATAAATAAGGAATCAAAACTTGAAATTGAAAACCAACCTATCCTCTAAATGAAATATCTCTTACTATCATTTTTCTAAAATATATTATTGTAACATATACAAAGTGTGACAAAAGGGGAGTAATTATACTAGAGAACATGGGGAAAATCTAAAATGGGGGAAAGAAGTGATATGGAAGAGGTGTAATACTCATGACACACCCCAATGTCAAGAGAGATAAAACTCAAGTTCTAAAAGAAACAACCAAGTTATGGGACAAAAGAAACAATATGAGCACACCTAGAATTTTCAACATCTCAACAATTCTATGGTGATCATATGGTGGTCACAATTGTAGTAACATTTTTTTTTATGTATTATTATATAATAAGTGATTGAGGATCTCCAAAGGAGTTAAATCTAGTTTTTGTTTGCAGGAAAATTAAAGCATGTGTGTGTGCACACACATTCAATTGGGTCTAGCTCGATGGTTTGGGAGGAGAAATTATATCCTCCCCACCTAGGCTTAAATCCAGACACATGCATACACACACATTCAATTAGGTCTAGCTCGGTGATTTGGGAGGATAAATTCTATTCTCCCCACCTGAGCTCAAATCTCGCTTGTGACACATTCCATTCTTTGTGAGCCAATTATTGTTGAAGATGTAAAGCATGAGAAATATATATTCTCTCNNNATATATATATATATATATATGATTTTTCTAATAAGTTCAGAAAAATCATCTTTAGAGGAACGAAATGATTTGGAACACATCTGTAGGGATGTTAAATATGACAGAATAATTTGAATTGGCGAGAAGGAGTTCTAAAATAGCGGTGATGGAAAGAAATCAAATATCAATGGTTATGATTGTGATCGGGACTGGAAAGTGCATGTAGGTTAATTCCATAAAGTGGTTTTGAAATAGAAACCATGGGTTTTGAAGGTAAAGACATGTCAGACATGTTGTGGAGTATAAAGTGGTTTACATTGAAACCGTTGACCTGTCACTCCGAAAAGTTGAATATTATAAAGTTGACATGAGTTTTATTTGTGTTTATCTTTGTCAAAGAGGGAACTAATATTAGAGTTGTTGAAATTGTCACCTTTGACCGAATTTAGAATTCTCAACGCCATTATAATTTCCATTACCAGGTATTTTTCTTGCTGCCATGGATCTGATCATGCTCAAAGTATCTCAGCAAAGCCCATAAAATAATGAAGAATCCCTAATCGATAGAGATAATGATGTTTATGACCCTGAATTTATTGTTTCCCCTTTTTCTCAATTAAGAAGTAACTTAGCTGGTGTTAGAGGGAAATGTTTTCCATTTTTGGAGTCTATCCAATCTTCTCTCATTTTGCATGCAACTGAATTGTGTATTCAGTTTCCTGAATTTATAGGATGGTGTGCAGATAAATACTCAAAGTCAGAAAGAGTTGTAATTGATAAAAAGGGGTCTAAAGTCTTATGTAAAATTGATGTTGTGTCAGTCAGTGAGTCATTAAAAATTCCTAAGTCTATCTCTGAGAATTCTCAACCTTTTCATGAGGAAGAAAGGATTAGAGTCTATAGGGAGTATCAAACATAAATTAAAACTCTATTTTTAAGAATGATTATCAAGCTTTACCAGTTCCCACAAAGTCTGTCTTTTCCCTTAAGCATCAATATCATGGTTAGTGAGGTTCAATGTGTCTACTATTTGTTAAGTCAGGTTTTAGGTCTCAATTGTGATAGATTCATAGTTGAGGTCATGTTAGGTTTCCTGCTCAAATTCTTCTAGTTAGAGTTAGGTCAAGTTGTCTGCATTCATTTTGATGAGTTCCTAGTTGATACCATCCACAAACAACTAGTGAACTTCCACTCTCTTAGACACTTAAGATACTATATATATCTGATGAAGATTTTTCTCACTAACAACAATGCAGAAATCCTTGAAGCATAATCAATATCTATTGAAAGAAACATGATGAATTTAGTAATTTGTATCAATAAAGTCATGTCAAATTCCTACTAGATGATTTTCAATGTTAAACTGCCAAGAGCTATTGAAGAAATGAGAATTCACCTACAGAATCCAGAAGACAGAGTAGGAGACTAGACCCTTTTCATAAATTCTACAATAATATGGGTATATGGCTTTCATGAGTTTCATTGTTTGTTTCCCATCTTTTTGACCCGCATAATTTTTTCTCTAGAGTTCATAAGATAGAAAATCATCTCTGAAACTGAAAATTTCATCAAATATCATAGAGCAATCAATATAAAGTTTACTTTTGTGATTATCCCATTCATTGTAAAATCCAAACCATGTCTAGCACTGGTTGAGGCAAAGCTCAAAACTTTGTTTTTTGCACAAATTACAGGTAAAAAATGTGATCCTCATCAAATCATATCCAGAAGGAGACAAATGAAAAAGAATGCTCGATGTGAGCATGAGCCTATTCAAGGCCTGGAGAATTTTGTAAATATTTAAGAATGTGTGGATGTTGAAGCCCCTATACAAAAGGCACCAACACAATAGAGTATTCCAAAGGTGGTAATTAAGGTTCCAAAATCTAGTACATAGAGTAAGATGATTGTTTCAGAGGTAATGGACGTATACCCTGAACACACTACCAGAAAGAAAATGAAAACGATCCAGACAAAGCAGTATGTAGACTTGGAGGATGAAGGGCCTAAAGAAAAAACAATTTTAAACATGGTGGAGAGTGGCACAAGTGTAATTGAATCCAGAGCTGATCAATTGGAAAGTGAAGGTATTTTAGGAGCCTTCCATAGCCAGAAATACTATTTTTCTTAGGCCTCAAAGGAAGCCGACTAGTCAAAGGAAGATTTATATAAATGGTATGCAGAAAAAAGAAAGGAATCACTAATTTAGATCATGAATATAATGCCTGAGGTAAAGAAATATTCCCATCACAAGTCTTCATTATTCACAGTCAGAGACACAGAAAGGAAAACATTCAACATTTCCATAACAAAATAATATAAGGTATTTGAGATCAAAATAAAGTATGATAATATCATTGCCCCATATAAGGTTCAATTACACAAGCAGACTAGTGAACTTCTATATTCAAATTATTTAAATTTAAATTTGAAAAATGAAAAACTAACATCGCTAGCTGCCAAGCTTGAAGGTCATCTCAGGCAGGAAAAAGCAACAAGTAAAGCATGGAATATTAAAATAAAGAAACTTGAAGTTGATGGCCCCAAAGAAATGAAAGCCTTGCTGATGAGAAAGACAAAGTGATTTTCAACATGAAGAAAAATATGAAAATGCTTACTACAAAGCATCCACAAACTATAGAACTTGTAGCATTAGAACAGGAAAATGAAGCTTTTAAGAAGCAATCACGAGATTTTCAGGCTAAATTTTTGCAACTGGAAAAGAAAAAATTAGAATGGTCAAAATAAAAGACAAAAATGGAAACTCGAGTCATAGATTTGTCTTTTGTTGTACCCTCTGTTACACCCTCTGCTACTGAAACCAAATCAAGAACTGAAGAAATTTTCTAGACAATGTCTTAGGTTATCTTAAAGTATGGGGAAATAAAAGAATTGAAAGAGAATATCAAGAAAATGGAACAAGAGGAACATAAAAGGGATGAAGTGTATCACAACTTAAAAAGGAAAATGCAGTCCTTCATGAAAAGGTGAATAAGCTAAACTCCAAGCTTAAAGGAAATTTTTTGTTACAAGGATCCAAGCACATCATCTGGGACTCCATATCATTTGAGGTTAGAAAACTCGGGACATATTTAAATTTTGTTAATGATGAGGACAATATTGCAGTTTTGGATAAACAAAAATGCAAAGTTATTAATGAAAATTTATCAAAAAGACCAGTAGAATGTTCCCATAACACTATCAATCTCCTTAATATAGTTCCTTCATCAAGTTTGTATACAATTGGGGTCAAAGATAGAACTTATTTGATAATATGGGATAGAATAATCATAACCAAGAAAAACCTCTCAAATTCAGTCCAGAATAAAGCAACCCAATTGGAAAAGAGTGTTTAGGATTTTAAGGATTTGTTTGAAGAACTATTTATCAAAGACATTCCATCATTTTGGGATGGAAATGGAAAGTTACATGAACAAGAAGCCTACAATTCACTCTTGACATAAGTGAGGATGGATCACTCTAGGTTTGAAGACTTAGATGAAGTTTTAAAGGGGGCAACTGTGGTAGAAATGTTAGCCATAGATTTTGAAATTTTGAATAAATTTAAGATAACAAAATTAGGATTTCCTGTCATGTTGTATGCCTCTTGCATCAATTTGGAAATTTTAATAAAAGAAATGATGGATTATGATATTCCTTCTGAATTACAGTGGAAGGAAATAGTAAGATTGGGTAAAACTAAATGTAATTTTCCAGGTCCTAGTAAATGACCATCCAGTTGTCAACAAAGTATGTGTCCATACATCATCCAATCAGATTAAGACACTACCAAGGTCAAAGGGGCGAAGATAACAATAAAGCTGTTAAAATATCTCAAGGATCCATATTTTCTGAACTAGTACTTTTTTATAAATATTGTAACAAAGAATGTACAAAGGGTGGGATAAATTTTGATGAATTGAGTATTCTAAGAGTCTTTGCACTGTAATATTTTCCTAAAGAATTAATAAAGTTGGGTGATCCAAGGCTTTTGGGATATAGTCTTTCTTTAGAGATTCATGTGCTAGTGACTGTGTAGCATGTTAACTTCAGTGTATGTTATTCTTTCAATTTATTGCTATCTTTCCATATCTAAATGATATTCAATTAAAATATTGTTTCAAAATTCATCATGTTGATTCTCTATCACATAGTTTAGAATATCAATGGTGTTTTCTTCTGCTAAAATAGTTTAAGAAATTTCAAAATCTGATTTCTTAAAGTGTTGATTTATGTTTTGCTTCTGTCCTTTCTGCTACAACAACATTTAAAGTAAACCAACACACAATTAGTGTCTATCTTACCTCTAAAGTATTTTCCCATTAATTGACAGATTACCCACATATTCATAATATTCAACCTTTTGAATCCATGCCCAATGGATTTATCATATGCTTAAACATCAAATCCCGTCCAAAAATGTATTCACAATCCAAGGACCTAACCTCAAGAAACAAAAATCAAATCATTCCTTTCAGTGACTAATTTGGGAGAGATCCCTTTATGAGATTGGAAGGGTTAGATTCTAGTTTCTAAAGTTGGTTTGTCGTTACCTCTGGGTTTCTTTTCTCAACCTAAATAAATTATCGAGTGGTAACAAAATTGAAGGATAAATTCTATTGCTTTTCAATGCAATGCACATTGCATCCAAATGCTTAATGCTTTTATGTCAATACGTCAGGATTTTTGGAAATTCTTTTGCACTTTAATTTTCCTACATGTTCACTAAGGTTTGCATTTTCTTTTATTAACTTTGTATATATTTTGTGACTGAAGAATATCGTAACCATGCAACATAAAAATAATATAAATATAGAATGAAAAAAATTGAAGCCACAACATACAATTTCAGAGTATTCTCTTATTGTATTGCATAGGGTTCACTCCATAGTTATGAAATCCACTTAATGTTGCTATATTTTAACATTTAAGGTGTCGGGACTCACTGAAACTGGATTCTTCCACTTATCTTTTGTATGTTTCAACAAAGGCCTTCCCAAAGGTTCCAACTTATTTTGAAATCCATACAAATTGTAGTAGTTTGTTTCCTCAAGATTTTATAATTGAGTTTGTTTATTTATGAATTTCAAAGACCCTTTAACATCCAATTTTAAACATATGAAAGGTTTCAGATGAAGGGAATGAAAAATAGAAAAACATACATGAAAGGAAACACATACTTTAGGCCATCATCACATGAATATTTGGTATGAAAAAACTCTGGACATCTCCGCTTGTATTCTTTCAAATTCAGAAATTGTTACAATGATCAATATAATTTTTCCTTTGTGCTTCTGCCAATCACGAATACATAAAAAACTACAATATTTATACAACAATTTATTTCATTCGGTTTGAACCGATTACAATAGTATAGAAAATTTCAGTTCACAAAATCTGGGATTTGCGGATATTCCTACAGTTTGGTCCTTTATATTCTTCCTTTGACTTCAATTGTATATTCATTTGGTTTGTTTCCTTTTTGTCGATAACTAGAAATCATATAGGGGCTTCCATAGTGCAAGATATTAGATATTATTTTCGGGATTAGATATTAGATAACTAGAAATCATTTACTCGATCCTGGGAAATTATATTTGGTCTTTCCCAATCTGACTATTTCCTTCCATTGCAATTCGAAAGGAATCTCATAATCTGTCATTTGTTTCATTAAAATTTCCAATTCAGTACAAGTGGCATAAGACATGATAGGTTGACCAAGTTTCATTGTATTAAACTTCTTTAGAATTTTTAAATTTGTACTCAGTTTATCAACTAAATTATCCCCTTTCAAACCCTCCTCCAGGGTTTCAAATAAGGAGCCGTCCATCCTTGATTGAGTCAAGAGTTCATCATATTCTTCTTGATATTTCAACTTACCTTTACCATACCAGAATGATGGAAGGCCCTTTATGAACAATTATTTAATAAATTCTTGAAATTTTGCACACTTTGTTCCATTTATATTGCTTTATTCAGAACTGATTTCAAAAGATCATGTTTTGTAA
Source organism: Picea engelmannii (assembly GCA_009831015.1). NCBI lineage: Eukaryota > Viridiplantae > Streptophyta > Pinopsida > Pinales > Pinaceae > Picea > Picea engelmannii. The sequence continues at coordinate 3,402 of ML797805.1, read as the reverse complement.
TAATCCTTCTGGCCCATATGATCAATTCATTTATGTCCTTTACCCCAATGGTCTGAAGATCTGTTGGAGGAACTGAGTTGAGAAGATTAATGGAATTTTGTGCCCATTCAGATGGCTTTTTGGATAAAGTCTAATTAAAAACAATGCATCTATGCATGGATGTGATTGCTATATTATCTTTATCACTTACAAAATTCAAATATGATCTAAATTTAGCAGCCTCAGTAGCTATAGAATCCCATATGATATGTTTATCTCCTTGCAAGTTGCAGCAAACCTTTACCTGTCAATCTTGAATTCAACTTATTAATCTTCTCCTGCAAGACTACCTTTTCCTTTTGAACTTGGGATATCTTTTCATCCTTTGTGTGCACTTCCTGCTCCAATTTCTCCATGTTTTCCTTTAACCCTTTGATCTCTCCTTCTTTTAGACTAACTTGTGACATAGCTTGAACAATGTCTTCAGTGGTTGATCCAATTTTTGTAGTAGGAGCTAAAACCATGAATGTATTTACCAACTCTACCTTTTATTTATACCATTCCATATTTTCCTTTTCCAGATGCAAAAGATTATCCTTATAATCAAGTGCTTCCTTTCGAAATGTTTATTTTTCCTGCTCTAAAGCTACCAATTCCATTGTCTGTGGGTATTCTATAGTAGGCATCTTCAACTTTTTCTTCAAACTCTGAATTATTTTATCTTTTTCATCCAATAAAGAGTTCAGACCTTGAGGAACTTCAGACTCAAGCCTTTTATTTTGAGTTTTCCAAGCTTTGTTGGCTTCCTTTTCCTGTCTTAGCTGTCCTTCTAATTTTGCAGCTAAGGATGTCATCTTTGAATTTTTCAAATTTAAACACAAATAATCAGAATACAACAAATCACTGGTCTTCTTGTGGAATTTCACTTTTTCAAGGGCAATTATATTGTCATATTTGATTTTAATCTCTGACACTTTATCCTCCTCTACAACTATAATATTAAAAGTTTTATTTTCAATATCCCTCATAGTGAAAAAGGAAGATTTCAGTTGAGAAATTTTTTCTACTTCAGGGAACAAATTTCTTATTTCACCCAAAGCCACATTTCTCTTTTCAAAATAATGTTTTGCTAAGTCTTCTCTGCACTGATAAGCTCAATCAAGTGCTTTATCAAAATAATATTTTTAACCATGAAAAACTCTTGAGCTTCCTTCACTTTCAAACCGACTTCTTTCCTCACTTTCTACAATGCTAGTACCACTTTCCACAGTTTTCAAATTCAATTGATATCTGGGTCCTTCATCTTCCATATCTACAACCTTCCAGTCAATGTATATATATATATATATAGATAGATAGATAGATAGATTTAAATAGATATATTTATCCGCTCTTGCTACCACATAGATTGTATGTAGTCTCACTTGTGATGCTCTTCCTACGTTGTCGTTCTTTCGACAATCGTCCTCGATCATCTCTCTTGCAATGTTATTCTAGGTTCATCGCACGTTTGACAGGATATGATGCAACATTTGAGGGGCCCAATATTCGTCGCACTCTCCATGACATAACATCGCAAGAGCGTCGAATTGGTCGTCACAAAATGACCCAAATGTGCTAGTGTTGGCAAGGGGTTTGGAACCCATCCTTCCAAGTACTGCGCAAAAGTTGGGCATTCATTCTTATGATGTCCTTTTTTCCTGCATAATGTGCACCAAACAACTTCTCTCTTCTCTTTCCCCTTATTCTGGTTCAATTGAAATGTCATATTCTTCAGATCCTCCTTCAACTCCTATATTGTTGGATCTGTTTGTTGATACTGGTTTTCTTTCAGCTGTAGGGTTGCTTGTTGGGCTCCTTCCGGAGTCTGGAACTTTTGTTGTCTCAATGGATACTTCAAGTGTGGTAATAGTGAGTTCACAAATAACTACCTATGTTGCATGTCAGTAATTGAATACTTCAACCTAACTTTCAAATGTTTGAACCTTTGATCAATCTCCCAAACACACTCACCTAGTTTCAGACTAATTTTGATCATTTCATTCATGCACTGGTCTTCTGAGCTTGGCTTTTGAAACTCGTTTACTAGTATCTTTTTCACCTCTCCGATAGTTTTAGGTGCTCCTTGTTGAATGTTTACATCAAGGATCATGTACTAGTCCAGTGCATGGTCTATGAGTGTTATAGCTAATTGCATGACTTTTGTATGCTCTCCTGTGATCTTCTTTACTTCCCAGATCTTTTCATAGATAAATAGATGCTTTTCAGGGTCCTCATATGCCTCGCCCTGAAAATCATGTAATCTGATGGTGGGATTTAGTCCTTCCATTTTGAATTGTGTCGAACTACTGCCTCCATGTGGTTTAGATAATTGATTGTTACTTCCTGAACTTTCTCCCCTAGTTGGTTGTCCTTGATTGGACCCCTAACCTGTTTCTCCTCTTCCACTAAAATTCGATTGTCTAAATGGTGGTGTTCTTTCAAGTGTATTAGTCACACATGGGGTTGTAGGTTCCAAATTGACTATGATATGGACTGGAGTTCTTTCTTATGTACCTGACCTTGGACCTATTTTTTTCCTCTCATATGTTGCACGCAATATTTCCTCAATTTTCTCCACAGCTCGAAGATCCTCTACCTCTTCTTCATCACTTGCCAAGCCCTCTCTTTTGGATATGGCCCTCTTTTTTTATTCATCTTATATTGGTAAAGTCTATTGTTGCACGTCTTTCCAACTTTTTCTATTATCCACTTTATTTGGTCCTCTTCCATCATGATTGGGTCCATGGCCTCCTTATGCTTCTCCTTATCCATCTCACTGTCCATATCTAAAACTCCTTTCAATGCTTCCCCCCTTCCCCCATGTGCACAGGGAAGTTTAGATTTCTGATTCCATGGTCATCACACCTTTGTCATACAATAAAATATTGATAGAAGTATAAAGTGATCTAATGTAACTGCCTCTAGGTCCTGTTAGGACCACATATTGCACCTTTTTGCCCATACTTTTTTTCATTATTATACCCTTCATCACTAGTATTTAGACTCATAATATCACTGCACCTGATCATTTCAAGGTATACAATGTCCTTTCTCATTATTATATGCTTAATCTGTTTTGCATAATACTTTACATTACTTTTGGACCTAACCATTGATTAGAAGTGCATAAGTGTCCATATTTGCAGAATAGTGTTCAAGGCCGGTGCTGACACACAGAAATGTCTAAGTAGCTGTTGAACTGATGCTGAAACATAGATCTGCTACACAGTCCGAGGATGCATATGCTGAAACACGGAGCTGCCACAGGTCGCATATGCCGAAACACGGAGCAACTACATAGTTCGAGGATGCAGATGCTGAAACACGGAGCTGTCACTCAGTTCAGAAGTGCAGATGCTGAAACACAGAGGAGACCGCCAC
>ML797804.1:244403-257743 GCA_009831015.1 Picea engelmannii | reverse complement strand
AGATAGCAGAGTATGATATATAGATATGTATGACAGCCTTATAGATATCATAAATATTGCTTCACTGCCAACGAGCCTATTCAGTACCTCGGTGAAGTTATCTACTTCTCCCATTGAATTTCCTTTCACTACTTCAATTAACACTTTTGCATTTCGTTGAGATGAGGGCAATCGATATACAAATTTCCTTTCATCATCTCTTTTGGACAAGATGGGCGCAATCAATTCATGAATTTCCTTTCACCATCTCTTTTGGACAAGATGGGGGCAATCAAATTATGAATTTACTTTCACCATATATCTTATACTTTAATATTTTGAAGTGGGGGCAATCAATTTGTATGTAACATACAAGGGATGATATATGTTTAAAATCTTTAGACTGAAAAGGAGGTCTGCCAACAACTTTAAGAATACTCTGAAACTAACTTTCTTTCGATTTTCAATACACATTTGCCTATAGGGGAATTTTTTTTTTTTGGGGGGGGGGGTTTAATCTTTTTAGGGATAAACCTTGAGCAAATTTCTCAGTTTGAAATTTGATATAAAAGCTAAAATTATCAAGATTATCCTAGACATACTTTTCAATTGAAATCAAAGGAACATAAATATTTTCACCTAATCTTGTTTTGAAAATATGTTTTTAAGCTTTCAGAGTCAAGGTAAGATTCTTCATTTCTATGAAGACTAAAAGGGGGAGAAAGGAAAAAGAAAGTCTAAAATGGATAAAATTTGGGGATATATAAAAATAACCAAATCAAGGATTCGAGGGATCTGAAACAAAAAATCCTAATCCCACATGAGTTTGTGTCTTTAGTTCAGACTTCTTTATTATTTTTATTTTCATTTCATAGATGGCTTTAGGATTTATCAGCAGGACACTTCAAGTCATAATTTTATACATCTCTGATTTTTAGGTCAGGTGATAATAGTATCACGAGAAAAACGTCATTCACATTCATTTCAAAAAGAATTTGTAAATTTTATTTGAACTATGAGAAGAGTATGGACTCATACCTTATTTTCCTTTTGAATTTTTAGCAAGGCAGGTTATTTATTTATCACCTATTTTTAGTTAAATCAAATGCTTGAAAAATGAGTGTCGAGTTTTTATCCAGTCTCATCTCTTGTTCACCAAGATCTATTCTTCCAAAGGGATAAAATACAAAATATCAAATAATCTTGTAGAATAGACATGATATGTGATACAGAAGTTTTTATTTTTCATTTTGATGATGTCAAGCAATCATAAATTTATTGAAAATATTTACAACACCTAATCAAATGACTCAAAATAAAAAGGAAAAGAAAAATTGAAAATTAAAATGTCGATGTCAATCCAATCTGATATATACAATGGAAATCTAAAAAGTGATTACTGCATGAAATGTTTTAAATAACACCCATTGATAGGAGCGTCAAGAATTTCTCCATTAAAATTTTCCAGTGAGAATGAGTTTTTTCCCTCAAAAGCTGCGATTTTAAAAGGTATGAAACAGAGATGATCAAATTTATCATGTTTCCCTGCATCTTCTTTCCTAGCTTCCCATTTTAAAACTAAATCGCCAGGAAGAAACTCCATGTCTTTAGCTTTTTATCAAAAAGGGATTTCATATTACCCTGGTATTTTGGGAGCTTATCATCCACTTCTACTCTATTCTGTTGAACTTCGATGATTTGATTTATTCTTCTCGTGACATCATTTGGATCTTCATTTGCATCTTTTCAGAGTTTCATTACATGAAGATCAAGATTAATAGGAATAATAACAGAGGTACCATAAACTAATTGGAAAGGAGACATACCTATAGATTTCTTGGTGCCAATGTGGTTGGCCCATAAGGCGTATTTTAAGTGTGTATGCCAAGATTTTTTGTTTTCTATCAAAAAATTCTTGATTATAGTCATCAAACTCTTGTTAGATGATTCGGCCAACCCATTTCCTTGAGGATAATAAGTTGTAGAATGACCTAAAATAATATTGTATTTATGACATAAATTGATCATTGCCATAGATTTAAAATCCTACGCATTATTAGTAAATATTTTCCTAGGACAAACAAATCTTGCTAGGATGTTTTCTTCCAAAAAATTTATCACTACTAAATCTGTAGCATTCTGAGTTGGAATGGCTTCAACCCATTTCATAAAATAGTTAGTAGCAGTCAAAATCCATCTATGTTGAGCACTCGATTGTGGATGAATTTATCCAATGAAATCTAGGCCCCATTGTTGGAAAGGAGCTTTAGCTTTTACTGGAATTAAAGGTAAGGAAGGAAGATTTTTCTTACCATAAAATAGTTGGCATGAATTGCAAGCTTTGACCCTTGCATTCACATCGATAAACAATTTCGGCCAATAATATCCTACCCTTAAAATTTTGTACGTTGTTTCTCTCCAGGCATGATGTCCTCCACATACTCCTTCATGAAATTCGTCAATGACACCTTCTGTTTCGGATTCTATCAGGAAACATAATAGGAAACCCAAAGGGTCTTTCCAGTATAACTTGCCATCAATAATGCAATACTTAATTGCATGTAAATTTAAAGTTCTTGCTTTTTAAGGAATCATGTCACTTGGACATTGAAGAGTAAGGAGATATGTAACAATATCATTGTAGCAAGGTGAGGAGGAAATTTTTTCTTTGATCTAAATAATGGGTGCTTATCATCAATATCCTCTATATATAGAAGAGAATCATGTGATTCAAAGTTATTTATTCCAAGCGCTCTGAAATTTGATTCGGCTAACAGCCTTGCCAGACCTTCAACTTTCACTAGTTTAGTTGGTTTCACTTCTAAATCAAACTCTTGAATTTTAGCCAACCATCTACCTCTTCTTCCATCATTGTCTAGCTGATCTAGGATATATTTAATTACATTTGTTGGTACATAAGAAATTAGTTTTGAGTGCAAGACATATGTTCGGAAAGCCTTGAGAGCCTTCACCATCGCATAATCTTGTTTTTCGAGAATGTCATATCTTAGCTCTGCATCTCTGAGGATTTTGCTGAAAAAGGATATTGGTTATTTGAATCCTTCTCTGTTATTCTGAAAGAGCATTGTTGTAACAGTATGTTCAGAAGCAAAGGATAAGATTAAGAATTCTTTTGTATAGTCGGGACTTACCAATACTCATGCTTCTCCTATGGATTTCTTAACACGCTCAAAATATTCTTTGGCTTCTGCAGTCCATTTTACTTCAATGTCCTTTTTTAGCATATCTGTAATCAATTTGATTATTTCAGCGAAGTTAGGAATAAATCTCCTCAAAAAATTGATCTTTCCTAAAAAAGATTGAATCTCTTTTCTATTTCTAGGAATATTAATTAGGTCAATAGCTTCAACTCATTTAGGATCAACCTTAATTCCATCTTTTGAAACTATATTCCCTAAAAGATTACCTTCATGCATGGTAAAGTGTGATTTTTTTGGGTTTAGAGACAAACCAAACTTTCTGCACTTTTCAAAAGTTTGTCTGAGGTGCACCAAATGTTTTGCATCAGAGTTAGAAAAAATTGTCAAATCATCCAGATAAATAACAACAAACTTATCTCTCTCACCAACGAATGCGATATCCATTTCTCTCTGGAAAGTTTCTCATGCATTCATTAAACCAAAAGGCATCTTATCATACATGAAAGTTCCCCATGGAGTAGTAAATGTAGTATTTTATCTATCATATTCATGAAAAATAATCTGATTGTATCCTGAGAAACCATCTATCATAGAAATTTTGTTATCCCCTACCACCTTTTCTAAAACATGATCCATTTTTGGGAGGGGGTAGTTATCTTTAAGAGAAGGTCGATTTAGGTTCCTAAAATCAACACAGAGTCTTATCTCATTGTTTTTCTTCCGAATAGGGACTAAATTGGCCACCCATTCATAGTATCTGAGGGGAACAATTATTTTTGCATCAAGGAGTTTTTTAACCTCCTTTTCTATTACTCACGGAAGAATTGGGTTTATTTGTCTAAGTTTTTGCTTAAAAGACTTAATACCATATTTGAAGGGAATCTTGTGTTCAATAACAAAAGTATCATAAGTTTTTAAATCATCATAAGACCATGCAAAAACATATTTATATTGTTTAAGTAACTCAACATATTTACTCTTCATTTGAGTCAGACAATATTTAGAAATTTTGACCATCTTGGGATTTTCATTTGTTCCTATGTTACAATATTCAACCTCTTCAGGTTGAGGTCGCAAAGTAGACTTTAAAGGTATATCATCTCGGTCAAATAACCTTTCTAGAGGGATAAGACCTCTGGGAATCTGATCATTTTTAAGTAAGAGCATACGGTGATTTGCAATTTTGTCTTGGAACTTCTTCGGATTTTCTCCTTCCTGCATAATCCAAGCGGGATCATTCTAATTTTCTTTATCTACATGGGTCTTAGAAAAATCATCTACCATTTACAGGAACTGCTTGATTTATTCATCGTCTTCAAATACTCGCCAGTGTTTAACATTGTTTGGAATTGAAGGTCTATGTTTCATCTCAATATGATACTTCAGCTTCAAAACAGTAGGTGGTACGAAAGTTACAACAGCTTTGGCTAAAGAGTCAGCTTGTTGATTTTACATTCTGGGAATAGAGTGGATGTTAAAAGACCAAAATAAATTCTCTATGAGATCCCAGGAACAATTTCTATATGACCTCAATCTTGGATGCTTAGCTTGGTATTGTTGTTTTATTTGTTTTACAATTAGCTCATCATCACCAAATACTATCAAATGTTTGATTTTTAGTTTTCTTACAGCTTCTAATCCTAAAACTAAAGCTTCATACTCACACACGTTATTAGTATAATCAATATCCCATTGTAATCTATAAGAAAAAGGAATGCAATATTCATCACCTGGTTCCACAAATAAAACTCCAGCTCATGCTCCTTTGCAAGATGAAGTACCATCAAAGAACATTTTCCACATCCCATCTCTAACATTCATATTATTCTTTGAAATTTCTATTTTTTTATTTTCTTCTTCTATACATTCTTCAAAATTGTCATCTATATATAATATACAATTTCCTAAATCTTGATCAACAACATAGACTGGATAGTTATTAGGGTTTTAAGGGTCACTTACAGTATAAGCTGGTACAGTTTCTTTGTATAATCAAGTAAATTGTCAACCAAAAATTGGAATTGTAGTATACGTCATGTCTAACTAAACCGATCCTCCCAGCTTGGAACCCTAAGATCTAGATAGAAGCATGCCATACTTGGCAGGAACATCAGCAACAACCACATCCATAAGAATACTTTTCACATGAACCTGAGAAAGATTTACAACTAAATCTTTAATCATACCCAAACACTTAACCTTTCTGGAATCAAATGAGTATAAATCTTGATAAGGTCTGGTAATTTCAAGGCCCAATTTTTCCATGATAATCTTAGGCATTAAATTATGCGAACCTCCTGAGTGTAACATGCAATTGTGAAGTAAATGACCATGCACAGTCAATGCAATATAGAAAGGAGCAATAAAATCTTTACTATCTTCAATGTGTGGTTCAAACATGATTTTAGGTTTTTCATCCTGCAAATTGATAACATCAGCTTGACATTCAGCATGAGAAAAAATTATTGCTTTTGCGATTTTCTTTTTATAGATTGGATTTCTAGCAAGTTCAACCAGAGGCATTGGAATTTTAATTTTATTAAGATTCTCTAAATTGAAAGTCCCAATTGTTTTTTCAATTTCCCTGGTCTGAACTTCACCTTCTGTATTTTCTGGCTTCTTAGTCTGCACTGCCTTCATTTCAACTTGCTTTATTCGGGAAACTTGCATTCCAATTGATGGTTTTGTAACTGTTGCCTCATTTTCTTTGTTTCGTGATAAAATATTTTTTGGTGGAATATTTCTAGAAATTTTTTCTCTTAGCCTCAAATCATATTTATGTTGAAGCTCAACCATTATTGAATCAATGAGACCTCTGTATGTAGAGTCTCCCAAATTGTTGATATTTTCTTCATCATTGAATAGAGATTCCAGATCCAAGGATTTCTCATAATCATGTTTGGTTAGGTGAGGCTCAAGATCATCATCATTGAGGTTGCTTAGATCTTCATATAATTTATCATAATCTTGCACCTCATCTCTCTGTGTGAAATTCTCAGTTTTAAAAGGAGCTTGAATCTTGTGTTCCTCATTTTTTATTTTCCTTTGTTGTATCTAAGGATTAGGGTTTATCCTGAATTGATTTCTAACATATGGATCAGGTTTGGCTTGTTCCATTTCCATCCTAGAGATTTTGTTCGATAAATCTTTAATAATTTTTTCCATCTCATCCATTTTTTCCTCTGCAGATTTTCCAGATCCAGAGGGTCCTGCATGCTCTTTAAAATGCACGGGTTCTCTTGTTCTCATATCAACTTTAGTTTTCAACTTCCCAGATGCCATCATATTTGATTCAATCTCTATAGCATCATCTTGCATCCCTGCTAAAGTAGTGGATATTCTTTCTCTCAAAAGGAAAGAGAAATCGGAATCAAATGCTCCTGCAAAAGTGACTTTTGCAACTGGTTGTGAAGGTTTAACTTCAATCAGGATTTTATGATACAACTTATTAAACCTTTGAATGAACTCTGGGAATGATTTCAGTGTCTTCTTTCTCAAGGCTCCGAATTCAATTAAGTAATAAATATGATTTTTTTTCTCACCCCATTGCCTTATGAAGGAAGTTTCCAGATCATTATATGATGGTATAGACCCTATTGGAAGTCCTCTAAACCAAGTTCTTACATGTCCTTTAAAATTTTGTACCAATAGTCTTGTGTAAACATCCTCATGCTCAACATTAAGAATATTATCAAATTGATCGAAAAAGACTATATGTTCTGTTGTTGTTAAATCCCCTTCTCCTGTGAATTTAGGGAGGCTCTTCATGTAATTTGTAGGTAAATCATGCAGGACAACAACAAGAACTAACGGAACATATCCATCAGTGACCTTGGAAAAGTTATTAGGGGGTTGAGCTTGTCCACCAGACCCTGCACCTCCAACACTGGCCATTGAAAGTCTAGGAGACGAAATTCGAGGACTAAATAGGAGACTACCAAAAACTTCAAAAGACTAATCTACTGAAATTTTGACTACTTCAGGATGGTGTGAATGAAGTTCAGGAAAATGATCGTGAGAATATGGAAGATCTGGATGAGGGGGAAAAGGAAAACTTGAGCTTGGTTACTCAGATTTACCAGATGTAAAGATAGGAGAAGTAGTAGGTAATGAATCTGAGTATAAACATAATCTACAGGGTTTCTGGAAATAAAAACTTTTATTTCGGGAAGAGAAAGAATTGGTTGTCTACTAATGATAGTAGGGATTGAAATGGATTCTTTATTTTCACTGCTAACAATATCTATCAATGAAATATGATTGGTCTCGTCGATCTCAAATTTTATTTCAGGAATAATTACTTCTAGAGTTTCGAGTTTAACTTCAGACTTACTTGTTGATGTTTCTATAGAATGAACTTGTTTAAATTTTTCTTTAAGACTTAGTTCTTCCAGGAATCTTAACATTAACTTGCATAACTCTAGGTTGACAGACCTTACCTATTGATGTAGAAGTTTGTCTAAGATATCCCTTCGGTTTCAACAATTTTTCGAGATCTGAAACTAGCATAGTATGCTTTTTGTCTGGGTTTTTCTTGGTATTCTTTTGACCAAAGGCCAGCTTTTCCTACAATGGAGTCGCCAGGTGAAAAATGAACCTTTTCACGTATTCAATCTTTGTTCACCATCAAAGACCAAAATTTAACTTTGTCGTTCTCCCAGGGGAAAAATGATTTTGACTCTTCATCCCCGGCAACGTCGCCATAAATATGTTGTTCCTGAGATTGATTCTAAGGCTCAAAGAATAATGTCAGGAATCAAATATTTTAAATGAAGCATTTTTATGACTGCTTTTTTATACCTTCAGTTTTCTGAGAAATAATCTCTAAATGAAATTAATGATAAGACAGTACAGAGGATGTATCTTGTTATCTGAGTCGCAATTATAATGTTAAATGATGTAGAAATGGTTTACAAAACTGTTAAAACAAACTCGGATATCAATTATAGATAAGTCTCACCTTGTTTGCAGTAGAAGAAAAGTAGAAAATGCACCCTTGAGAGGAGATAAAAATGCAGTAATTCACACAGCTCACAGGTCTTGTTTTACTCATAGTAATAACATAGGAAAAGTTGTTAATGAATGAGCTTCTGATATATTATGATCATAGTAGATGTAATACTAAATTGTAATCATTCACTCTTCAAGAATTACATAAAGAAATTCAGAGAGATAGAAACACAGAGGAAACACATAACTCAAATTGAACGAAACTTAGAATCTCTATCTGCACTTGTATTAATATTCAAAAAAGTTTTCTCTTTTACATTCGGAAAGAAGTAGCCTTGAATAGATCTAAAATCTATCTATTTATACAAAAATTATCTCAACTAGAAACCGTTGGACTTCCCACAATATCTACCTAAAAATGTAATATAGTGCAAATGAAATAACATCATGCAACTATTGTTGAGTTTCTATTTGATGTGTTGGCGCTTCATTTGTCCCTTCATTTTCTCGCAAATGCACTCATTTTTTTTTGTTCTTTGAACTGGGTACACATGTCCATTAAGTCCACCACAATCATTGGGTTATTGTCTTTGCCATCTGATTATGTTACCATCTATCCCTTCGAATACGTTTACTGGGATGAAGAATTACAATTGAAGATATGGGGGTGGTAATTGGACAGGTAGCTCAACGTTGGCTCGTTATGGGATGGATGACAATTATGGGGAAGAGTAATTATTCATAGACCTAGCCCATTCATAGGTTAATTGTTGAATATATTGTGCGATCTTCACTTTGGTTGGTTTGTGTTGTCTTGGTTTGGACTTTACAAGAGCACTGGAGCGAAGCGGGAGCAACAAAGACCCTAGGAAGCGATAATAAGGTATGTTATTTGTTTCTTCCTCATAGTCAATTCAACAGTCAAAAATTAGGGAAAGAGTATTGTCATGTCCTGTTTTGTTCTAGATCCAGGTGGATCAGTTAGTGTCCGCACCTACGGATTAGTCCGATAACACCCCCTTTTTCATAAAGGTTTTATGTCGCATAATGGTTGGAAAGGACTTTGGAGGTTCTCCCCTAACCCAGATATATAGCCCAGGTTCCCTCTTTAGGAAGGTTTTATGAGCTTTACCCCATCTAACTTGGTTCTGAGTAAATGACAGAAATGCCTGAAACTATATATCACCTATGAATGGGCCAGGGTTATCTTCCCTTTTTTCTTCCAGAATGAAATTATGAAAGTACAATTCACACAAAAAGTATTGTACCTTTTCGTCCTGCTCTCTGAAACATGAAATGAACTCAAGTGCAGTGGCAAATTAAATAGGTTTTCCTGCTCTGATGGCCTTCACTCTTAATAACAGATATTTCTCCAGCAAGAATAAAGTGTAATTAGTGGCAGGGGCTCTGCAATTAATAGCATCAAAGTAGACATCACAGATTTCTTTGATTTTCTCCAAATCTTTTTCTAATTGGGTTTGCACCTTTTTTATCTTCCCTTGGGCTCTAGTGAGCGCAGCATAGGTATCACCCTCTGTTGTTGTCATGTCCTTCAATTGTTTAACAATATTTTGATATTCATCCCTAGTGACCATCTCATCTTGGTGTTGAGCTAATGCTCGTTGAGCTTGTCCCAGCTCTGCCTTTAGTTTATCAATGGTGACACCATGTGCTTGAGACTGGGATGCTTGGTATTCTTCCATAGCGCCCATCTCTTCCCTGGATTGAGTTAATGCTTGTTCGACCTGTGTAAGCTCTACTTCCAGTCTATCCACAATATCACTCTGTTTCTGGGACTGGAGTGCTTGGTGCTCTGCCATAGTCAGTAATTCATTTCTGTTTTGAACAAGGGTTTGTTGAGACTGCATCAATTCTTCCTCCAATCTCTTGATGGTAGCATTCTTCTCAAGGAGTTGAACTATTTCCTTTAATATCAGGGTGAATGTCTGCACCTCAGCATCAATTACTTCTGTAACTATCATATTTTCTTGTGTTTCTAAAGGAATTTCTTCCTCATTTTGAGCTATTGTTTCTTCTACTACTATTTCTTCAGGGTCTATCTATATCCCTATAGAATTTGTACTGACTTCTTATTTAGGAAGAGGGTTTCTTCCTTGCACTCTGACCCTTTTGTTCTTCTTTCTTATGTGGGCCTTATCTGCCTATTCTAGTTGTTTCCTCAATTCCTTAATAATTTCCTTGAGTTTAACCACCTTCTTCTTTAATACTTCAGCCTTATTAGCCTTTTTCTTCAACATATTATTTTATTTTTTTAACTTTCTAATTTTCTTATGGCTCTTGGTTGATTTTCGTTTATGAGAGGTCTCAAGGTCTTCTTCATTCTAACCAGCAGATGGTTGTTCCTTTATTCCTTCCAAATGTTCTGTCTGTCCAAGAGGACTTCTTGTTTCAAAATGAGGTTCTTCCTATGCTCTGTCCTCAGGAAAAGACATTTCAATATCAGGAAAATATTCAACTGGTTTTGAAGAGGAGGCTTGTTTTGGGCATTTTTATGGATTATTTGTGCCTCTGTCAATTAAGGTTCCCAAGCTTCCCAAAACCTGGGTTATTTCTACCTCACAGCTCTTCATAAATTGTTCTGTCAGATGCTCTAATGTCGATTGGGTGTCTTCGTGATCATTCCTTTGTGAGGTATGTTCTACTTGCCCAATTTATTGAGCATTCTCACGTGGAGACTATTCTGTAGAATTCTGAAGTTCTTCAGGCTATTTTGTTGTACCCTGAATGCTTCAATTGTTTCCTGAATTCGTCTGCTTCTTCTCCTTGTCTGAATGATGGTTTTAGGGGCAGTTGTTGCTCTCTTCCTCTTTTTCGTTAATGCCTGTGTTTGTGAGGTTTGGGCCTTTGTGATTTGGGTAGGGTCTACCTCAGCTTTGGTTTGAGGAGATGGGATTTCTCTTTGGGCAGTAGTCTCCTCTACATGTCTATCTTCAATTTCCTGTGGTGGTTCTTCATGGCATAATTCAGGCTGCTCCAATTGTGGAGGTCTGTTGGCCTCAATCAGGTTATCTCAGGTCAATTGAGTTTGACTCAGTGCTTTATTTGTTATCAGTTTAACTAATCTGTGGTGACTCATAATAGTAATAGCGTCCTTGGATTTTTGTGTTCTTAAGGAAACCTCATGTAATATGGAATTCAGAAAGAAAGGTAGATTAAATACTAACCGTTGTTTTAAAGATTCCAGCAATTTGAGGTGGCGAGGTCGAATTACGTCATATTGTCCATCACAAGTGATGTACCGCTGAATTATCCCTGCAAGTTCCTTTCGTGGTCCTCTGAGGGTACTTGGATTGAGTCCCTTTCCCTTCTTATCCAATTCTTCCCCAGGGTCTGTGAAAGTTTCCACAGCTTCCTTCAGTGTTGTGTATCTTCCTGTCCACTGAATGCCCATGTTAGGGAGGCCTGTGACCTCTACTAAGATTGTCGAGGTGACTGAGATTTGTATGCCTCGCACCATATATTTTTCTCCCTGCAGATTCTGAAATAATTCAAGCGTGACATTCATGTCATATCCTTGCAGACGATTGAAGTACTCCATCCACCCCAGCTGGTGTAGGATGTCTCTTGCTTGCTCTGTAATTTTTAGTAAAGTTGGCTCCTTGCGCACACCTCTGCCACCCATTTTGTGAGAAAATGTGGACGACTATCATTCCTGGTAGTAGACTTGGTTAGACCAGCTTGGAGGAAAAATTACTGAAAATAGAAAATATCAGAGATAGCAAATGTTTACAAATGTGGGTATTTATTACAATCATTACTATATTTATTGAGAAGCATGTCGAGCGTCCACTCCCCTCATTAATATAAAGTTTGACCTCGACCATCAACTTAGGTAAAAGTAATGAGTGTAGGTATTGATGGTGATAAGTAATGATTGTATGGTCGCCGCAAATGGGGATCAATGATTTATTTTCAAACAACATATTTTAATGGTAATCATTAAATGTTAATCCTCTTTTGTGGAATTGAAATATATCGATACTCAAAAGAATTCTTTAAGGATACATACATCGAATAAATTAAATATGTTCATTTAAATAATATCCCACATATCATACTGGATTTTGAATCTCACCTCTTCGGCTTTTTTCTCAATCCTAGTCAATGGAGTCCCCTCCTGACCTTTTTCGGCCTCTAGAGGCATACGGCAAGGGAATCCATTATCACCCTTCCTTTTTGTTCTAATGGCTGAAGGCTTGGGTCGCTACATTAAATCAGCGGTTCTGGAAGGTACCCTCAAAGGCCTACCCTTTCACAACATTCATCCAGCCCCCTCACACAACCAATTCATTGATGACACCCTTCTTATGAACTCCCCCACTGCATGTGAAGCCAATAAGCTCAACTCCATCCTCTCCGACTTCATTGAAGCCTCTGGCATGACGCTGAACCTAGATAAATCCAAGCTCTTCTTCTTCAATACTCCCGTTGCAGTTCAGCTACACATTTCCAAACTCCTGGGAATCCCTAGGAGCTCCCTTCTGTCCAACTACCTGGGCATTCCTCTCACAGGAGTGCCAACTAAATCCTTTTCTTGGGACAACCTCCTCCTTTCTATCTCAAACAGACTGGCCAACTGGACCTTCAGACCGTTAAACATTGCATCCAGACTGGTCCTGCTAAAATCAATCCTACAGACCCTACCCACCTATCTCTTCACTGCCTTAGCAGCTCCCAAACAAATCATTAGAGCTATCAGAAACATCCAGAGAAATTTTCTCTGGCAAGGTCTACAGCCCAACAAGAAATGGGCTCTGGTAAGTTGGGATAAGGTCTGCACACCAAAAAGCATGGGTGGCCTTGGGCTTCAAGACTCGGGAAAGCTTAACCAGATAATGGGGGCCAAGATATGGTGGAGATGGATGACAACACCAGATGCACTATGGGCACAAATCTAGAAGAACAAATACGCTCCCTCCATGAAAACTGATCAACTGATTAGACACAACGTTCAAATACAGGGTTCGAACATTTGGAACACAGCCTGGCAAAACAAAGATCTAATACAAAAACACGCCTTCTAGGAAATTCGCAATGGAGACAGTGCAAGGTTTTGGCCAGACTCGTGGCAACAACTTAAACCTCTAAAGGAATTAGCAGAGCTCACACCCCTCCAACAAGATCTTAATCAAGATCCCTCACTTAAGGTAAAAGATCTATGGAAACCCCTAGAAGCGAGACAGACTTGGCGACAATGGAAGACCTCCAGCCAAGATTTAGGAATCCCAA
>ML797804.1:191097-235741 GCA_009831015.1 Picea engelmannii | reverse complement strand
GACCCATTTATTTAAGTCTTAATCTCACCACTACATTAAGACCCATTTATTTCATAAAATAAAATAAAGGTAGACATTAAGCATCTTGCTAAGGGAAAAGACCCTTTATCCTCATAGTTTAATATTGGAATGGTTAAATGGGGAGGCCCTTTTTTAGGGTTAGCATGGATAAGTGAAATAATTACGCCGATAGGTGTCCCCCCTATTGGAATTGTTGGATTAATCATCCTTTTAATTACATAATTTAATCTGATGGCCAGAAAGTGAAGATGTTGGTATATTCTTCGTCTTACATCCAAATCAATGAATAAGATTGCAAGAACTAACTCCCTTGCATTTATAAAATCGTACGTTTATCATGTTTACTTTTTCACTTTTACTAAACATGATTAAAAAATTACTGTAACAATATATGATTGCCATCACGTTTTGTAAAATTATTTATTTTATTTATATGAGATAGGCGACAGATTACATGCGCCACATTTAAATTTATAGAAGACAGGCTCATACCGCTTCATATTCCTGAAGCGTTCAATATTTAGCTGGGATTAATTATACGGATATATGTGAAGTGTTGCCACATCTATCATGCGTTTCAATTAACCTCAAATTATATAGAGAGATGTGAAGCATTGCCATGTCTATCATGCATTTCAATTAACCTCGAGGAAGCGATGGTTAACCTGCAAGCCTAGCATGAGTTTCAATTAATTAATACAGCAGTGACAAGCTTTGGATGTCTAGCATGTGTTTCAATTAATTAACACAACAGTGGCACGAAGCAGTGGTTAACCTGGATGTCTAGCATGAGTTTCAATTAATTAACACAACGGTGGTTGAATATCAATAATGGCACGAATTGGCGCAGGAGGGTAGTATAATCAACACAACCTTGGCTGCGATACCCAAATTTTGATGCAAAGAATAGAAAACACCAATTGGCTGCGATCTCCAGGAGGCTCTTGTTACTGTAAAGTACAGTATTAAGCTACGTTTTCTCTTTACAGTTACTATAATTTGCCTGATCTCTTTACTTTTAATCCGAAAATGCAGATTAATGAAACTACGTTTTAAGACCAGTTTGTAATTTGCCTGATCTCTTTACTTTTAATCTGAAAACGCAGATTAATGAAACTATGTTTTAAGACCAGTTTGTAATTTGCCTGATCTCTTTACTTTTAATCCGAAAACGCAGATTAATGAAACTACGTTTTAAGACCAGTTTGTATTTTGCCTAATCTCTTTACAAACTGGTCTTTTCAAAATTCGTTTGTAATTTGCCCGATCCCTTTACAAACTGGTCTATTGATCCACGGTGGTATATTCATGTTATTTCTCACCGGAAGAGTGTAATATGTTTAGAGATGAGAAAGGCTACAACAACATCCGTGTATCTTATAACTGGGGGGCATTTAGATTAATGAAGCTATGTTTTAATTGTATTAGGTATTCATCAAACTTGTAAGAATACAGTCATAAAATAGTACCCTGCAACGATATAGACCCGGGTTCCATTTACTGTAAAAGTTCATCAATTTTTGCATTGTGCACATGTCAAAATTTGCATTTTTTACACTGTATATTTGAATTTTTGTAATGAATGAAAACAGTACAAAATGTTGCATGTCAAAAGTGGTATGTTGAAGGGAAATAATGAATGGTAAAAAATGTTAATGAAAACATTACAAAATGTTTGTATCTTTCAAGATGATTTTGTGGTTGGATGTATGACATATTGGTGCGAGGTGCAAATGGTATTTTGGATTAATCAATCTCCAAAAGTTGGGCGTGAAGGTCTCGTCTTCCTACCATTCAAAGACCAGCTTCAATTGTTCAACCTATCTCTTAGCCTTTCTAAGAAATTGATTTTACACTTTAAAGTTTATTCCATTCTCTAACAACATTCTGTGATTACAACCAATTAATTGGTGAATCCTCCATTTATGACATTTAGTAATTTTTTTAAAAAACATTAGTGTAAAATGCATACCAAGATTATTGAAACAGCTTTAGCTTCTCTTTACTTTTGATAAGGAAAAGTTCCATTTTCTATTAGTTTATGAAAATCGGATAATTTGTATAGTTTTAAACTGAACCAGAACCTCAGCAAAAAATTCTTCTATCACATTTGCATAAAAACAAAATGATTAGGCTGGTTAAAGAATACCTATCCCCGGCGCTCGCAATTTCTCCATGACCCCTGCGACCTCGATGCCCACGACCCCTGCAACCTCGGCGCCCACGACGCCCATGACCCCTGCGACCTCGGTGCCCACGACCCCGGCACCCACGACCCCTGCGACCACGACCGCTGCGCTCACGACACAGATCTCTCACACAGCGACACAGAGCGACCACAACGCCCACGACCCCTGCGACCTCGGCACCCACAACCCCTGTGACCACGACCGTTGCGCTCGCGACACAGAGCCAATACACCAACAAATTTTTCTAAACATTGCAAATTCGATGTGTGGCTAATATATAAACCATCTTTCAGCCGAAAGATAGTTCGGCCGAACTATTTTTCGGTCCAACAATGTTTCGGCCGAACTATATTTCGGCCAAAAACTTATTGCCGGAAAGAAAATATCCGGCCAACCAAATTTCTACACGTAAATCGAGGGCGTGTTTATTGCTCCGTTCGATTTGACGTTTATTTTTTCGGCCAAAAAATAGTTCAGCCGAAAATAATATCTTTCGGTCGAAAAATATTTTTAGTTCGGCCGAAAAAAGGTTTTTCGAAATTTTGGAGACCAGATTGTCACGAAAGTGTAACCCACCTTCATGATTCCACCCATGGTCCTATCCACCATGTCTGTAATTTTCCCGAAAAATCCTAAAATTTGGAATCATAGAGGAGCGCCCAGTCACCTTTTTTAAATGATTTTTTTTTATATGCTTGTCGTGCCAGGTCATTCTCTGTTGCTGAATAACAATCATGCGCTCTACAGTAGACAGACATGCTTCATCCAATTCGTTGAGTTGTTGAAGGCGTTGTTTATGTGCTTTTGTAAGATCCAGTCCCATTTCCTGGGCCATGCTTAGAGTCCTGATTTCAAACTCGATTGGGAAGATGGGTTCTTTTCCATAGACTAAATGACAAGGAGAGTAGTCGGTGGTATTACACCATGTTGTGCGGTAAACCCATAAGGCATTTGGGAGCTCAGAAACCCAATTATGTCTATTTGTTGAGACAATCTTTGTCAGGATTGCCTCCAGGAATTTATTGGTGCTTTCCACTTGCCCATTTGCTTGTGGATGGTACGAAGAAGTAATTTTTTGTTTGATATGATAATTATCTAGGGTGGTGGTGATTCTATGAGCTGTAAATTGTGACCCCCCATCAGTAATTACATCTCTTGGTAGTCCATAGCGTATGAATAATTTGAAAAGAAATTTGATGACTACTTCCTCTGTTGCATTTGGTAAGGCTTCTGCCTCTACCCATTTAGTCATGTAGTCCATTGCGACTAGAATATAGGCCTTCTGATTTGACTTTGGATTGAAGGGGCTAACGAAGTCTAGTGCCCATCTCTCAAATGGTTCCGCAACTACTTGTGCTTTCAAAGGCATTTCATCAACCTGACCTGGTTTTCCCATCCAATGACAACTATCGCAGGTCTGGACATATTTCTTTGTATCTATGAATATTGAGGGTTAATAATATCCCATCTGTAGAATTTTGTGTACAGTCCTGCGATCTGCAAAATGCCCACCACAGGGCTCATCATGTATGGCCTTTAGTATGTCGTAGATTTCATCATCTCGTACGCATCTGCATATCTGGAGATCAACGCCTGTATGGAAGAGATATCTGTTGATCCAGGCGAATCGTGTGCTAAGATGGATTATCAGTTTTCTTTCCCTTGATGAAAGATGTGTCGATAATCTTCTTGCTGCCAGGTAATTTGCCACGTCAGCGTACCAAGGTGGTTTTGTAGTAACAACAAACAGATGCTCATCTGGAAATTGATCTTCGACTGTTAAGGAGTCGTCTGTTTTGGGTATGCGGGATAGGAAGTCTACGATGAGGTTTTCTCTCTTGGGTCGATCTTTGATGGTGATATCAAATTCCTGCAATAGTAACAACCATCGAGTGACCTGTTTATTAGTAATTGGTTTATTAGCCAGATATCTAATAGCAAAATGATCAGTATACAGAATGATCGGATAGCCTGTTATATAATGACGAAATTTATTGATGGCATGTATAATAGCTAAAAACTCTTTCTCTGTTACTGTATGATTAAGTTCAGTTGGATTAAGATTCTTGCTAATAAAATAAATGGCGTAGGGTTTCTTGTCCTCCACATGTCCGAGGACAGCGCCTATGGCAATATCTGATGTATCGGTGGAGATGTGAAATGGTATTTTCCAATTTGGCCCCCTCAACACTGGTGTTGTTGAGATCAACTTCTTGAGTCCTACAAATGCCACATCACACTTGTCAGACCACTGAAATTCTATATTACCAGTCAAAGCATGTAAAGGTGCAATGGTTCTTGCAAAATTTTCCATAAATCTATGATAGTATCCTGAAGCGCCAAGGAAACTACGTACCTCAATCTGTGTGTGTGGTGTAGGTAGATTAAGGATTACCTTTATTTTTGTTGGATCTACCCTAATTCCATCTACAAAGATATAATGCCCTAGTACCACACCTGCTGTCATCATCATGTGACACTTTTCGTGGCTTAAACATAACCTGGTCGCAATGCACCGCTCTAGTATTTTCTCCAGGTTATTCAATGCTTGATCGAAGTCGTCGCCATAAGGAGTGAAATCATCCATATAGACTTCAAGTCCTTCGTTGATTAGATCATTGAATATGCTCAGAATGGCCCTTTGAAAAGTGGTTGGAGCGTTACAAAGTCCAAAGGGTAATACTCTGTATGCAAAAGTGCCCCAGGGGCATGTGAATGTAGTTTTATCTTGATCTTCTGGGGAAATCTAAATTTGATTGTACCCACTAAAACCATCTAGGAAAGAAAAGAATTTATTTCCTGCCAAAGTATCCAGGACCTAGTCAATGAAAGGCAAAGGGAAGTGGTCTTTTTGAGTGGCTTTATTAAGTTCCCTGTAGTCAACACAGATGCGCCATTTTCCATTTTTCTTTGGGACGATCACTAATGGGGAAACCCACCGACTATCTAAGATGGGATATATAAAATCTATGTCCAATAGCTTTTGTAATTCTTCTTTAATGATATCCCTGAGGTGAGGATTCAATCTTCTATGTGGCTGTCAGATAGGCCGGGCATCTTTTTCAACATAAATGTGGTGTGTGCAGAGTTGTGGATCAATACCTTTCATATCATAATATTCCCATGCAAAAGCTTGTTGGTATTTGGAGAGGACTTGAATTAGCTTTTGTTGTTATTGTTCATATAAATTGGCATTGATGTTTAGAGACCTCCCTGGTGCAATCTCGACGGGTTTGCTGTTATGAATGGTTGTAGTTGGAATTTGTTGTTCCATTAAATCTTCCAGCAGGTCTCCATGTGCTTCACAGTCCAGAACAACTTGGAGCATCTGGCAGGTTAGGTTTCTCATGGTGGTTGGATTATTGATAAACCCACTGATTACGTCATCCTCTAGCTGGTTTTTAAGTTTGAGGGCTTCTTCCTACATAAGAGGTGCTCGTAAATCCTTCTCTGGGTATCACGGTGGTGGAAATTGTGGATATACGAAAGTTGAACTTGGTTTAGCAGGAGGATATAAAGTGAGGTTCTTTGTGATACCCCCTCTAGTGATTTTCATATTACCTGCTCGACATCCTATGTACGCATCTCCTGTTGCAAGCCATGGCTTGCCCAGTATCAATGGATGCCCTTCAAGTCCACTTCTTGGGTTGATGATGAGGAAGTTCGTTGGATATTCCCAAGAGTCGACAAAGATGGTTATATCATGTAATGTGCCAACTGGCCAAACTACCGATCGATCTGCTAACTGCAACATTATTGAGGTGGGTTCGAAGGAGTTAAAACCCAGGGTATTGCAGGTTTCCATAGTCAGGATGTTGATGGCTGCTCCCAAATCAACTAGTGTATTGGGAAAAGAACAGCCATGGATCTGAACTGTCACTATGGGATTCCCCGGATCTGCATATTTAACCGGTTCTTGTCTACCTAAAATTAGATCAAACAAGGCTCCTACCACGCGAACTGTTGATGATGGATTTTTAATTTTTCTGATGGGTTTTCTCCCACATAGCTCCTTGATCATTTTTGTGTAGATTGGGATGTCCTGAAGAGTTTGCAGGAGTGGAATCTTGATATATAAATTCTTGAGTTCCCCTACAATGTCGAAGTTGGGATATACGGTCGGTTTTGCTATCATCAATCTTTCGGGGAACGGAGGGGAGGGCATTGCATCCTTATCAAGATCTTGTGATTCGACTTTGTTTCCCTCCTGCTCAATTTCTTCTATTATTACCACAGTCGAAGGTGTTATTGCTGGTTGTTTTTCACTTTCCTGCTCTTGAAAAACGTTATTTTCTTCAGGAGAGATTATTCGTCCCGATCTCAACCGTAGTTCGCTGCACCCTACCGAGTTGGTATATTCTTCTCCATTCTCCATAATTTGGATGAGCTAAGCCAGTTTTTTATTTGGATTTGGGTGAGGTTGGGTTGGTAGTTAAGGGCACAATTGGGATTGTGGGTTTTGGGGCAATTGGAGTGGTGCTTGTAACGTAGGCTGAGTTTGAGGGGCCATCCCCATGGATTGGTTGCTTATCCCCATGGGGCACTACCAATTATGATTCCAATTTGGGTTTTGGGTAGTCATGTTGGGCCACTGTGAAGGGTAGATGTTGTTATTTGAGTTTTTCCAGGATGAGGTGGGATATTGTGAGTTAGGCCAAGTGGAAACTGCAGTTGGATGATTCTTCCAAGTAAGATTTGCAACGGGCTGGTTTTTCCAAGTGGAATTTGCAGGTGGGTATTGTTGGGGCTGCTAGTTCTGATTAGTGAACGACTGACCCTACCATGTGCTACTAGGAGCTTTCTACTGATTATACTGTCCAGAGAAGAAAGAGGAATGGTCTTGTAGTGTATTTGGAGGCCAATTCTTCCATTGACTATGTTGAGCCATCAGATATAATGGCTCTATTTCTTCTTATGCTTCTCTAAAGACATCTTTCAGTCCAGGAAGAGATGGGCATTGTTTTATGTCATGATCCTTGGTGTAGTTAGCGCAGACCTAGACCACATCCAAAGGGAAATCCCTTGGACCATGTTTTCTTCTGCACCTATGGAAAAATATGGCCAACGTTTGTTCTGCTTCTGTTTTTTTCTGTTTGGCCTGCAACACATCCAATTGTGTAGTCAGAGTGCTCGGAATATCTGTTTTGAAGTTTTCTAAGAGATTACCAACTTCATCTCGGGTAACACCCCTACTGGTAATATTGTTATTTCTGGTGAGGGGGGTACGCATCCCTGATCTGGTCCATGAACTTCCTCTTGAGAACCTGATGCGCAGTAGGACGATGTCATCATAAGTTTCTTGATAATTTTCACCCTTCCCCATTAAATTCAACGTTTCTACCCATTCATCTTTCATACCTTTAATCAGAGTTGCCTTAAGTACTTCACCTGGTAACATGCCATAAGGTGATCTTTGTAAATTATATTGAAATCTCTCGACATATTCTTCTAATGATTCATTTTCTTTTGCAGACATTTGAAAGATTTCATCTTTTAAGTCTCTGGTTCTACAATAATCCTGATATTTTGTCAAGAAGGCATGTTTCATCTCATCCCATGAGTTTATAGTTCCTCCCCCTAATCCCATGAACCAGCGTAGAGCTGCTCCTTTCAAAGTGGAGGGGAACAATTTTAATTTTTGAGGTTCAGAGGTGTAATCATACCCTCTACATAGGACATCAAATTCAAATAAGAATGTGTCCAGGTCTTCTGAGATTAATCCATGAAAGGTTGACAGGTTTTGTAGGGGAATTGCCTTCATGGGGGCATTGGTGATTAGATCAACTATCGGATATTCCAAAGTGGAAGTCTAGGGACGTTGTGGATTTGGTTGTGCCATTTGATCGAAAATATGCCAGAAATATTCAGGGATTTCTTGATCCGAATGTTTTATTTGAATTGATTGGTTATCTGATCCTTTAGGGGATTTGATTTCACTCCCTCTATCTGGGATTTCGGGTATGCCTTCTTGTTTCACAGGAGATTCAGGATCAGGTGGTGGGTCTATCTTAGCTATCCCACTGGTTTCTCCTTCTCCTTCCTCCAGATTACAAGAGTTTCCCTCTTCTAAAGGGTTGAGGGGTGGAAGATCTGTTCTCTGAAAGCTTTGATCAGTCCCTTCAGTTTTTCTATGAATATCGACGTGGGCTGCAGTTGGTGAAACTGCCACCTGAGGGATTCGGGTAGATCCTTTCCTAGGTCCAACCGAAGCTTGAGATTCTGATTTTCGGATGATGTCGTCTATGAAAGTGTTTCTTCTAGGGAGCACCGAGCCCTGGGCTTTGGTAATTTTTGGTGGGGGTTTTGGTTTTTCAAGATCTTTCTTCTTAGTCATACACACTTCACACAAAAAAAGGAAAATCAAGAAAGAAAAAAAAAACACCTATGCAACCTCTTAATGCATCAGCTGGGGGTAGGCGTTGGTATAAGCATCTTACTTATTTCCTGCGTAGGTTCTTACCTTCTATATTTAATACCTCGTCTTCCAGAGGCACAATCTATGCTACTTTGGCATTCTTCCCCGACAACGATGCCAAAATGTTGGGCTCTAAAGATGTCTAAAAACAACCTTAGTTTAACATTAATTTATCAACCCGAGGATTCGTCTTTTATCTCAAATAATATCGGTAAAGTCTATGCAGATAGCTTGTAGAGGCTAAAATCGTGTAGTGAAAGCAAATCTAAATTTATAAACAATCAAGTACCTCAAACATTCATTAAAGATTCTAAGAATTGAAATCTATAGCTGTGCAATGGAAAGGAACTAATTAATGTATTGAATTCATTTTAAGAGCAGTAATTGAATCTAGATAAAGACTTGCAGAAATGACTATTATTATGAATCAAATTGCTGGAAAGAAAAAGGCGAATTACTCTATCTATGGAAAGAAACGGAGATTGTAATCTAGTAAAAAAGAGACAACAATTGTGTTTCTATTGAAAGGAACAACAAATATATTCTAACGGAAAGGAAAAACAAATGTAAACTAAGTAAAAGGAACAACAAATGTAAACTAAGTGAAAGGAACAACAAACGTGAACTTATGAGGAACTGTCACGCATCAAATCTCAGTAATAGAAATTGGAACAACAATCATCTAATGCTTCAGGGAATATATATCTCTTGCAATTCACATGAAATCATCAACACACTTATGCATTCATTTAACTATTGTAAAAGAGAATCGAATCACAAAACAGAAATTGAACTAATACAATTACAGGTCGAACAATAGCTCCTTCAGACTGGGCCCTTGGTCCTTAGAAGCACTGCTATTTGAAATTCAATATATAGAAATGATAAAACTGCTCGAAGCTTCTATTGATTTCATAGTTGGTACAACATTTTACAAAAACTGCTAACGCATAGCAATTATAAGTTTTGAGTTCTTGGGTGCAATTCTTCTACCTCTTTTCAAGATCTATTTACCCCTTATATATTACAATAATCTGGGTAAATTAAGCAATCTTGAGGATCGAGAGATCCTCAGGATTGCTTTACTATTACAATATAAGTAACTCGATCATCTTCAAAACTGTCTTGCACCATAAAGTCTTCAACCTCCAATAGCTTGCGCATCTTCAAGATTTCCTTTGTTATCTTGGGTTTGACAATATTTAACCAATCCTATAATAAAACCAGACAATTCCAATTATATTTAGGATCTATGTAATCTAACGTCAACAATAACGCTAAAGAGTATATTATTCATTTTCTCCTAAATAATCGAAAAGTCAATCAAGATGATATCATGAAATGTGGGAAAAGGGAAGATATTTATACCTTTTTCATAACCTAACACATTCTTGTTTGAGTGGTTCCTTAAGTATTTAGTACCCCAGTTATCTAAATACGTCACAACATCCGGAGTGTTTTTCCGAGGAAGACGTGATAATGAGATCTCAATAGCTAGAGCTAATTTACTCTTAGTCTGGTTTACTGTACGAGATTTTGCCAGACGCACCGAGGTCAATCCTTGACAAGACCAGACAAAGTTCTAGACCACATGCTAATGGAATTATTGGTTTAGCACAAACAAATCCCATTGATCCATTGTCAAATCAATTGCACCAATTGTCGATATAGCAAACGGCAGCCAGCCAGACCACCAGATCGGCTATTCCCCCTACCCAAAAGTCGGATGTACATAGTGTGCAAACGACAAACCCAAAGGCCACCCAGTAGCCTGACGGAAAGAAGAAACAACAAAAGAAGGGTAAGGGGGATAAGAAACCCATCGATAATGCTGGCAGGGGTGACACTGAAAAGAAGAAGTCAATGTATCATTGTAATCTTTGCAAGGAAGACCACCTGACCCATCAGTGCCCTCGACTTGCGGAGGCCCAAAAGTTATTGTCACAACAACAACCTGTCGTGTTAACGAACTCATTTCCACATGGACAAAATCTAACTCAAGCCTCCTCAAGCGCGGAAGGGGGCAGTCAAGGACCCCCTCCGTCTTTGAATAATCCTTTGTTCGCAAATGTGTATATGATGAAAGGTGATGCCTATATATCGACTAGAGCACATGATTACGGAAAATCAAACACCTCTAAGAAGGGTAAAGAAGATGACAACCCACCTCTTCCTCTCCAGATTGAGAATACATTGGGCGAAACAATGACCCGCATCCCAAAAGGTGCATTCAAGAAAGCTTCTCACAACCCAAATGCAAGGGCTGCCCAGAACTACTCTGTGGTGGAGGATTTATCACAAACCCCTTGTGCGATGTCTGCTTTGGAAGTCCTCCAGAGTTTCCCTTCCCAAAGAAAGGCTCTGTTAGCCACCCTAGGATCTATTGAGACTTGTAATCCAGGAACGATCATGCTTGATAAGGCCGACTTAAAACCTCATCTTCCCTACCACGTAGCTTTCCAGATAGTAGTGGCTTACACCACGAAAATTTTTACCCGTAATATTTTTCGTATAGTGGTGGATGAGGGAACCTCGACATGCATGATGTCTTTGGCATGTTGGAATGCCATCGGCCAACCCATTTTGTCTCTGTCACCTACTCTTCTTACAGCTTTTGACAATCGTTCTTTCCAACCACATGGGATCATTCCCTCTTTCCCCGTCCAATTAGGGGGAAAAACTATGTGCGTCGAAGTTGAAGTGGTCGATGCGTCTCTTGACTACAATATTTTGTTAGGAAGGAGTTGGACCTATTCTATGCAATCAGTGGTCGCGACAGTTTTCCGGGTCTTGTTGTTTCCACATGAAGGCTGGATCGTGACCATTGATCAGTTATCCTTCTCTCATCTTGACCCTTCATTGGGAGTCTCCACGGTCCCAATGATTGATAACCCTCAGCCCGGCGTCATCAACGTAGGGGTTGGTTTGTGCCCACCTTTAATGGGTACTTTCGATTACCCACCTCCAACCGACAATTTCCATTACATGATGACTGTCCCCAACCAGCCTCGGGCTGAAATTTTTCAAATATTGTCATTTCGCACGACATACTTTAACGATCTATGGACTTTTCCTTCCCCATCAACTACGATGGAAGGGACAGAGCACCATGGCATGGCCATGCCTTTGTCTGTGGCAAAATTTGCATACTCGATCATTCAACGAGCTTCTGTCAACCCCGATCCGACTCCAACACAAGAGTTAGATCCAGTGCTCAAGCCTATTTGGGCTCAAGGTTCCCTTGCTGATACAGATTATTTAGACTTGGTATTGCCTTTAGACAAGGCAATTATTGAGGCAATGACTAGTTCGGACAAACCCTAGGATGATCTTCATCATAGATCCTACTTTCTCCCAGAGTTAAGACGAATTGAAGCAGGTGAATTCACTCTGACTATGAATGGAGATAAAGATTCTCCCATTAATCCTTTGGCAATGCACGTTGTTTATGCTGAAGGAAATATGGCAACAATAGCTGAAACGATACCTATTGACATCTCCAGAACCCCTGGTGTCGTGGAGAATATCTTCGTCGGAGCAGATTTCTCCCCCGAGGAGATTCAAATCTACACAAATTTATTTAAAGAATTCTACAATCTGTTTTCTTAGTCTTACAAGGAAATATCAGGCATAGAACCAATAATCGTCGAACATGAAATCATGACTTATCATGATGTCAAGCCAGTCTGGCAGAAGCTTCATCCGGTCAATCCTAAGAAAGAAACAACTATCAAGGCTAAAGTAGAGAAACTACTTAAAGTTGGTTTCATCTACCCCATCCAATTGACTCAATGGGTGTCGAATCTCGTGCGAGTCAATAAAAAATAGGATATGATTAGCGTATGTATGGACTTCCGTGATCTGAACAAGGCATGCCCAAAAGATAATTTCCCCACACCATTTATTGACCAGATAGTCGATGAATGCGCAGGTTGCAAGGCGTTTTCGTTCATGGATGCTTTTTCGAGATACAATTAGATACAAATCAAACCCGAAGACCAACACAAAACCACTTTCATTTGTCCATGGGGTACATTCACTTATCGTAAGATGCCTTTTGGTCTGAAAAATGTTGGAGCTACGTTTCAGCGGGTCATGTCTTTTTCTTTCCACGACCTCAAACACATAGTCGAGGCTTATCTCGATGATTTAGCGTCACAATCTCGCAAGAGAGTTGATCATCCGGTACACCTCCGACTTATCCTTGAACGGTGTCGCTACTACCGAATCCGCTTGAATCCAAACAAGTGCAGTTTTTTGCGTCACATCGGGTCGTCTATTAGATTTCATAGTTTCGACAACAAGGATCATGGTCGATCCTCTAAAGGTTGAGGCAATAGTTCAATTGCCTCCCCCGTGCACCATAACTCAGCTTCAGAGCCTGCAAGGAAAAGAGATTTTTTTACGGCGTTTCATCGCAAACTATGGCGAGATCATAAAGGGTTTTATGCGTTTATTGAAAAGGAAATTCTTTTTCATTGGGATGAATCTGCTCAACGCTCTTTCACAGCGTTGAAACATGCCCTCATATCTACCCCTCTGCTTCAGCCACCCAATTATAATAAAGATTTCCTCTTATACTTGGCCACTACAGAGTCGACCATCGATATGGTCTTAGTTCAGGAAGATGATTTACTCTCAGAATATGTGATTTATTACCTGAGTCGAGGCCTAGTTGGATCAAAACTCAATTATTCCCATATTGAAAAAATTGTGTTGGCAGCAGTCCATGTTGTCCAATGGTTCTATCATTACATTTTGTTCTGCAAGACCACCGTCATTGTCGTCGTGAACCCATTTCAATAAGTATTGACACGACAAGTTATCGGTGGAAAGATCAGTAGATGGATAGTTATCCTCCAAGAATTTGTCTTGGAGCTCGTTTCGGAAAAATCCAAAAAGTTGATGGTCTTCACAGAACTCATATCGAAACTTCTGATCGAATCAGGTGATGTTATACTCGACGAGTTGCCTATCAAAGGAGACATGTTTTTGATCGTGTCTTCTGACCCTTGGTATGGAGATGTGCTTGTCTATCTCCAGACTTTGAAGTGTCTCGCCTCTGCTTCTCGTGATGAGCATCATTGTATACGCCATCAAGCTAAGAACTATCTCATACTCGAGGACACTTTGTATCATCGAGGTGTAGACTACATCCTTCGTCGATGTCTCGCTCATGAAGAAGTGGAAATCGTGCTTAACGATTGCCACACCAGAGCATGTGGTGGTCATCTTTCTGGGTTGGAAACAAACCAAAAAATTCTATGAGCTGGTTACTTCTAGCCGACATTAATCAAAGATTGTGTTGAATCGGTCAAGAAGTGCCACCCGTGTCAGATCTTATCTTGGAAGATGAGGGCACACCCCGCTCCCATGTTTCTCGTTATTACAGTTGGTCCCTTCACTAAACGGGGGATTTATTACACTACATGCAACCCCCCTTCAACAAGGAAGCATCGCTATATGATCGTAGCAGTAGACTACTTCACCAAGTGGGTCGAAGCTATGCCAAAGTTTAAAGACGACGGGGAGACAACAACTCTCTTTTTGTTCAACCAGATAATAGCAAGGTTCAGCGCCCTGAGAGAGATTGTCACTAACCATGGCAATCACTTTCAAAACAAAATGATGACCGAGTTAATGTCAAACCTTGGGTTGCGGCAAGGAAATTCATCACCCTACTACCCCCAAGTGAATGGTCAGGTGGAAGCAGTAAATAAATCTCTTAAGACCATTCTATAGCGAACGATCAATTCGGCCAAGTCAAATTGGAATTTGATGTTATACTCAGCATTATGGGCTTACCGAACATCCGTTAAGACTGTAACTGGTTTCTCACCTTTTCAACTTGTTTACGGGCTGGAAGTAGTCTTTCCCATAGAATGCAAGATCCCATCTTTAAAATTGGTAGTACAGTTATTGCCAGACACTTCACCGCTTGAAGAGCGTTTATTATATCTCGATCAACTCAATGAGCAGCGTCATGATGCAGCCTTAGCTAACGAAGCTCACAAACAAAAATTCAAGTGTCAATATGATCGGTCCGTTCGTCCTCGGATTTTCTCTGAAGGCAACCTTGTCCTGTTCTATGACTAAGATAAGGACCCCCTGGGGACAGGGAAGTTCAAGCCTATGTGGTTCAGACCTTTCATCGTAAAAGAGGTTCTAAGAAAGGGCGCTTATCGTCTGGTGGACTTTGAGGGAAATGTTTTGGTAGAGCCTAGAAATGGGCTCTACCTCAAGAAGTATTACTCGTAGGTAGGTCGCCTCGGGTGACTTTTTGTAACACATGTATAGTCTTTGTACTATTACTTTTTAGTTTTTCTTTTGGTTTTATGGACGTGTCGTTTTTAATGTTATCTTTTTCACTGTGGTAGATGTCAAGTGAATCAGAGGTGTTCATTGGGTTCACAGACAACGCTAGCCAGCACACTCGGAGGCTTGCCTCCGCAACTTGTGTGATTTTCACACCTCAGGGCTAGTTGTTATCTTCAGGAGGTATCTGTTTAGGTGACACCACAAACAATGTCACCGAATACATCACAGTTATTGTGTTGCTTCGTGACGCTTTGTCGCTTGGTATCTCTCACCTCCGGGTCTATTTAGACGCTTAGTTGGTTGTGTCTCATTTAAATGGAGTCTATCGCGTTCATGATCCTACTCTACACCAACGATTCCTTAGGGTATGTCTCTTAGAATGAATTTTTGATTACATTACATATATCCATGTTCCTAGGATATTAAATCAAGTTACAGATACTCTAGCTAATCACATTTTAGGTTGGCATCTTGCACACATATAAGAAAAGTACACACACACATGTAAATACATTTGTAAATAAATGTAATCCATAAAACACAACAAGATGTAAATACGCATATATATATCTCAAAGTGTCAAGATTACATAAGTGGGTGCGAGCGCCTCAAAAAATATGTGTTCAATAAAGAGTCACGGAGCTTATGCCCTCAAGAATATACAAAAGGTCCCCTCAGGACATAAGAAGTCCAATCTAAGCTAAGGGTGGGGCCTATTGGCACTGCCATAATGAACAACGGCATTAGCCAGACATCGAAAACGCTAGATCCAAGTCCGTGGTACCCCCACAACGTGAGTCTACATGGACGGTGGGAGATCCTCGATCTTTGCCATAGGGACTGTCCGAGTAAGTGCGGTGAGGTTCCGCTCCACCCGCCTCAAAACTCTCTCAGCCTCTCTGGCTGGAGGTCCCCCTGATGTTGTTGGCCCATCGGCTGCGGTTGGTCCCGCCTCTGGTCGAGGACGTCTCCTGGTCCTCGCAAAGTCTGTTGGATGCACCGACCCCACGTCTGCACATAAAAAACACATAATTGTCAAATACTCTGATACACACAAAAAAAAATGATATATATAAAACGACATAAAAATCAAATAACTTTGAGAAAAAACAAACTTACCCATCTCTCCTCGCTCCTCTCCGGGAGGTACCAATATCTCAGGATCTCTAGAGAAGTCAATCCTGGCATAGGGGTAGTCCTCTATGGCTGGAATCTATCGTGCCCACCAAGCAAAAAACTTGTCGTCAAAGGCCTCAATAGTCCTTCCCCCCCTGTCGCAGCAACAATGCCTCCCATCTGCATAACGCAAGGTGAGAGGCCTAGTGCCCTCGTATCATCTCTCTAGGGATGAAACTAGGCACTCTCGAAGAAGAAGAAAGCACAAAGAATAGTCCCAAACCCGAAGTTTCTCTGCCTCCGCATTCAACACTTTGTTAGTTGCCTCTTCATACAATCCAATAATATGGTGCTCCAATAAAAAAATTGTGCATTTAAGCATTGAACTGTGCAATTCATGTGCACTCGGGAAGCCTGATGCAAAGACGCAGACCCAATGATCCACCCAATGAGAAACACTATCACTTTCAGTGACAGGTTTGGCATCTTGCTTATTGGCACCTATGTGCCCATTTTTTCTGTGTCAACTTCACAATGGAGTCCAATCAACTCCGATATGTTGTGAGGCCTGGAGGGAAAAGTACAAAAATTGACTGGTTCCCCTCTCCTTGAGAGGCCAGTCAGAAAGTAGATATCCTCGGTCGTTGGAGTCAATGATTGTCCCTCAAGCATGAAGGCCTCTGTGTCGAGATACCAATAATCAACCAAGGCATTCAGTAGCCTAGGTTGTGCCCATATGAAAGGACAATGGAAAAAATTTAACAAACCACATTGCAACAATGCGACAAGAGCATCAGGGTCCTCATTGACCAACACATCAATATCCCCATGCTCTCTTTCTCTCCAATGAACATACATCCTGCAATAGACAAAGTTTAGGAGAGTTAACTCTTGCTTTTTTAATTTTTTACACAAAATAGAGATCGCACACGGGTTGTAGTGTGCACGTGTGCAGTTTTTCTCCTGTAAGAATGCACATGCAAGCTGTCATAAGACAGCCCGCGTGTATGTAGGGCCGACCTTTTAAAGATCGACACCCCTCCAAAAAACAAAATTAAATGCATAAAGGAAGAATTGAATTTCAAGAGGGGTTAGTATGCGCTTACTTGGTCCAAGCGGATGTTCGTTTCGTCCACTGAGGCTCCCGGAATCAACTCTTTTCACAAAGGGGTATTTTTGGCTTTTAGTCAATTTCTCAATTAACAATGGTGATAATGAGCTGCCAGCTTCTATTTATAGACTTTTTGGCCCCTTTTGTCAATTTTTGGACCCTTTTGTCATTTTTTCTAATCTAAAAATCATTGAGTATGATTCGAGAGTTTCTTATGGATTGTTATGATAAATGTTACTTTGGATATTGGGAATTTTTTGTTGGGGATTTGGGTCATTTTGAAGGTCCCTTGGTAAAAGGTGATTCTTTTGACTTATGACATCTAAGTTAGGATTCCACCGCCACTTTTTGTATCTAGTTGTCTTGATTACTTTGCCATAGGATTGACTCCACCGAGTTGCGACACGGAACCATCATTACTTCTTTAGAAGTGTCATAATTTAGTGGTATATCCTAACTGTACATGGATGCCCTAGGTAGATCCTGGTTTCATTTTAGCATCCATGTTTTCACTAAGGACTATATGCTAGGGAGTCCTTTTTAGTTTTTCTTGACTACGAGTATGAGCCTCATTTTGCATGATGCATTATCACTCTTGACCTCACCCTCGAGATTCCCAAAACATAATGGGTGTTCTTTTAAGCCCTTTTCAGACCCTCTAAACATGAAAATATTGCCAAGCGATCTTGTTGCCCTTCACGCTCGTTAAACTAAAATTTGAAGGCACGTCTATCCAACGGTAGTTTACCCCTTTTTTGGTCTGGATGGTCAACTGCACAAACAAAGGTATACTCTAGGGGCCTCGGTTCTCTAGAAGAGTATTCTCAGGTGTAATTTTAACCCTTTTTCGGGCATGAGGGACTAAATTTACGAAAAAAAAACCCCCACGGAGTCCATAGTTAAGCTCTTTTCAGAATCCCTAAAATTGAAAAGATTGTCAAGTGACCTTATTCTTTCACACTCGTTAAAATGGTCCAGAAGAACATTCCTAACGGAGTCCATAGTTAAGATTTTTTCAGACTCCTTAAAAATGAAAAAATTACCGAGTGATCTTGTTTTTATCACACTCGTTAAAATGGTTTTGAATAGACGTCTTTTCGGTGCTAATTTACCCCTTTTTCGAACCGACTAGACTACCTTCGAAAAAGGTACCCCAATGGAGTCTCCTTTTACGCTTTTTTAGACTCTCCAAATATGAAAAATCGTCAAGCTTACCTTCTCTAGGCTCGTTAAAATTACATCGAAGGACGTTACCATTGTGTGTCTTATTAATCGCATTTGCATACCTGTGTTTTTGGCCTAATGTCGGCTCCATGTTGCTCTCAACTGACACATCTAAAGCATGCCTTATACGCAAGCCCTGTAGCACTTTGCCTCTGCGTCTTGACACCTTGGCCCACGGAGGATTTTTCCTGAGTGTCATTTTCCTACATATATGCCTTCTTCTCTGAGCATCCATGTGTTCCTTGCGCTTGGAACTAGTACGTCTGTGACACTCAATCCTCCCTTGTAACATAACATTATTTTATTCTTTTTCAAGCTTTTCAAAATTATTGAAAAAGACAAAAAAATCAAATATACCCCAAAAAGAGGAAGGGAAAAGTATTTTCTTTTTATTGGCAACACATCGAGTCGCCCTTGGACAAATCACATCCTTTCGTTTGTTCGTCAAGCCCTAGGATTTAATATGACCTTAGGAAGTTGTTCTTGCTACATAGAGCTGTGTCCTCCTTCATTTGGTTATTCTTCCAAACATTTGGAGAGTTTGTGTTGCCTCCTGCATCGTGAACTTATGTCAACATTATGCTGCATGAGTCTCATCATTTGTCGTGCTATTTTCCAAGGGATGTTTTTACCAAACTTGAGTCGGCCCCTCTATAGTTTGTCTCTTGCCCTCATGCCCGACCATCCCAAAATCCCAATCAAGTCTTTGTTCGAAATCAATGAAGCCATTAGCCTGATCATCAAGATCTTCTAGTCCGTTCCTGACAAGCCGTCGAAGACCTCTAAGTAGTGAAGTTCTACACTCATATTACACTCATACCCAAGTTGTGAAGATTTTGAAGTTGTTGCTCGAGCTCTAAAAGCCTCATCTCCGACCATTAGGCCTTGTTAGCTTCTAAAAGATGGATACTATACATGTATAGCTTTTTTTATTTCGAGATGTAGATTTGTTGTGTATTGCTCGCGGCTACACTTTATATAGTTATATGACATGGATCTGCAATGTATTTGATTGGCAGCCATGATTTTATTTCATCCTGAGCATGGGTATGCCTGCCTTGGTGAGACAATTTTTATTTTTCAGATGGCACCTCCCGAATTTTGGTCCCTAGGCTCACTGGTTTGGTATGTTGGTAAAGATTGATAATGTAGTTCAACCTTCAGATGATCCTCTAACCTCACACATTAGGGGGCATCTGTTATAACCCTAATTTGCACCAGACATGCTTACTTGGCATCAGTCCATCTCATATTATTTTCCAATCCACTACTAAACAACTCTTCTTAAAAACACCATTTTCGAAGGCACACACGCCCTGCTTCACTACTACACGCGTGTACACGCTAGATGACCCACTACAACCTGCGTGTACCTACAAAAGCACGAAAAATGAGAAGTTACAGACATAACACATAGTTTTGGGTAAGTTAACTAAACCATTTGACCGCCCATAGCCGGTCACTTGACCAAATACCTAGCTCTTTCTAGCCTATAAAAGAAGGGGTAGGGGTCCCATTTGGAAGGAGGAAAATAATTGTAAAGAAACTCTACTCGATTTCACATTCCCTTTGTCCCAACCTTTTGAAACTAGTGTTTGAAGATAAGCATATACAAAAGCAGTTGGAGCATGGTTGAAGAGGAGCCCAGGACCATATTCGAGGTGCAGTGGTCAATCTCACTATTATAAGGTTACTCTTGTGAGATTAATAAAAGAAGTACTTTTCCCGTCCTTCCATATGAGATTGTTAATATTTACTATTGATTATATTTTGATAGAATCTCTAACCCATTAGTCCATAGATCACATGCATGTTTGGAGTTCTTTGTTTGTTTGTTTGTGAATGTAGGTCAACTTTGGGAGGAGACTTGCAGTCAAGGAGCAACTGAACGTTAAAAGGATCGACATCAAACACGAAAACTAAGGTACAATAACTTGATCTTTTTAACCTTGCATTTACATATGAATAATGGGGTTTATGATTGGGATGATAGTAAAAAGTAGGAGACTTTAGGTCATTTTCTGCATGCATTACAGAACCCTTAATGCTAGTACATAGGGGGATTTCCCACCCATAATAGTCGTGTTTTGACTATCTATAGTCAGAAAATTGTACCTATTCCAGTACTTCTTACTTACTATTTCCATTTTGTCCATATTTCATTTGGTCTCTTGAATGAAGCATATATCTCGTTGTTCCATCTTCAGTCTATTTTTTAGGTTTCTTTGTTTTCTAGGGTTGTTCAGGCCCTTTATATTCCAAGTTATAACCTTCATTTTAAACATGTGGGGGGGAGTTGGGAAAAAACTTTTTGATCTTACCTGAGTTTATCAGAAGTGCTCCTAATTCCTGTAGGGCTATGTTTTTTTATTTCCTCCCTTTCTTCCGTCTTGCCTGCTTTGGTGAGTGTTGTGGTTGACCATCTCTTGTTTTGATGCCCAAGTTTCCTATTTCTCCATGCATGCGCTTGGTTCCTTTGGTTTTTGTTTCCTCCCTCAAAAGGAAGAGGTATTGGATGATATCCAATTGATCCGTTGGTATATTTTTTACTCCTTGCTTTTTCCATTGTTCTAGTATATTCAGGAGGTCTATCCCTTCCCTTTCCACGATATCTCTTAGGTATGGGTCTTTTGTTCCAACCTCGCTTGGTGTCATTTCTGAATTTCCATCGACCTCCTGCATTGGGGTATTTATGTCTTTGTTTCCTTCTTAAGTTGTTCCCTTGATGTGCCCGTGATTTCCTTGAGGGTTTTGATTCTCTATGGTCTTATTTGCTTCATATTCGTTTGTCTCCCTTTCCTTTTTCCTTTTTTGTTCCTCCTCTTCCCCCTGTTTTGGATTTCCCCATCCTTCGAATCCATTCCTCGATTTTGGGTTGCTCGTTGTGGGTGGTTTGCCTTGTCTCTTATTTCCTCTACCTTTGTGGTTTTGCCTAACAAAACCGTCCTCATCCTAGTGTTGTTTTGAGTTTTTTTGCTCCGATTTTTTGTTTAGCGTGCATTCTCTTAGTAGCTGCATTTGTTCATGACACCTTCTGCATCTAAACAAGATATGTTTGTAGTCTATGCTTTGGATCCATTCCTCATCCCTAAACTCCAAACTTATTGCCTCTAGGAGTGCCCCTGCGACATCCATCTCTATGCAAATCCTTACATAGGATGTATACTTCCCTTTTAATGTTGTATCAAACGCCTTGGCATATTTCCCTAACTTGTTCTGTATGGATTCAAAGGTGGATGATAGCTAATAATCCAGTGGGAGGGAGTATAGCCTGAGCTAGACTAGGACACATTTAAAGGTCTCCTTTTCTGGGGAGAAGTTTTCCTTCCAAGGTCGCATGTACAATCCCGTTGATGCATGGAAATACGGCCCCCCCTCAAAGATCTTATCTATGTCTTCTAAATTCATGAAGATTGTTGTAAATAAGCCTTTTGTTCCCATGTGGAGATCTACTTCTCCACTCGGGTTCCATTGATACTTTATCCAGTTGCGCAGGGTCTTTTATGTAGGCCACTGGCCCATAAACTTGCAGGTCAGGGAGTGTGTCTTCATCTGATCTCTAGAGAGTTGGGTCTGGGGATATTCTAGAATAACCTTTGGGATTAACAATGTGTTTGGTTTGCATGGGTTGTTCCCTCCTCCCCCACTTGGGTTTGTCGATTCTGACGTACTACTTCAGGCCTCCTTGGTCACCTCACCCACTCGTTCTTTTTTCCATGGTTGTCCTCATTATGTTGATCTGGCCTCAACCCCGAGGTCCTTGTCAAAGGTTCCTTAAACCCTACATCGCGTGGAATTTTCCCTCTATCCACCACAACTTACTTGTAGGAGGGAGTCTCACTCCCTCTCCCTCTAATTACTTTTCTTCTCGCGGTCGAACCTGTAACCCTAAAACCAACCCCTAGAATCTTCCATCAAAGCCTGTTAGTCCCCCTTGAATTCCAATATTTTTTTATCCCTTTAACTTAAATAACAAATTATAAAACAAATTTATTTGATAAAAATAACTTAAGATTTACACCAACTTTAATTCTTGGTATAATAATGTGCTAGGCACACTAAAGTTAAAATCGAATCATCCTACAGTAGGATTAAAAGTTAAAATGAAATCATAGTAAACTAGGATGAAAGAGTTCATAAGTTTATTTGGCCATCATTATCGTGTCATTAATAATGACATTGTAGTGTTGATATAGAAAAGACATACCAGTAGTTGCAAAGTCAAAATCCATTTATTGATGTGTGGGTTATCATGTGTTCCAACTTTTTGCTCAACGTCTTTTCAAATTCCTCTTTATTTGTTTGTACCATTAAATTTTGTTGAAAGATCTTTCTCAACATCCATATCTATATTATATAAATATAATGTTTGTGATAATTAAGACGGTTTTAATGAAAAATTAATATCATAATTTTTTTTAATTATAATGTTTGTGTTTATATTTATTATTATGAGTATTTTTATGATTTAAAAGACATTTCAAGTAAAGTAATTATTTTTAGTCTTTATTCATTAGAAATATAATTATGATTTTAAAAACATTATTCTTTTCAAAACTTTTGCACATTTGAATATTAAAAAAATTATATATATATATATATATATATATATATATATATATATATATATATATATATATATATATATCATGGAAAAAGTGTAATTTTATTCATTTGAAGAGAACTAAATTACATTTTGTAGGTGCTTTAGGCACAACCCAATTATGGGTGGAGAGATCAAAAAAAAAAAACCCAAAGGGACACAAAAGTTGGCTGGTATAAAATAGGATATGGGAATAACCCCAAATAGGCCGAAGAGAAGCCAGGTTCAAGAAATCTCGCCACGTAAATAACCCCAAAAAAGTAATCCCAAAAAAAACCCTAGTGGACGGATGAACCATGTCAGAGTGGTATGAAAATCTTCACATCAACAGAACCAGAAAGCAACAACATCGTTGAAGACCTCGACCCAAAAACAACCAGTGAGAAAGATGACCAACTCTCAAAGGATCTCAAAGCGCCTCACCCCACATCTCACGCCCAAATATATGACCTCAAAGCTCTGGCAAAACCCCCACTAGATAGGAGGAAAATGCATCAACTACCACCAAAAGGAGCCTGATCTGAGCATACATCAAACCCTGAACAAACCAATGTAACCAGAGAGAGGAACCACAAACCAGGAGAGGAACAAAGCAAAATGTCCAAGCACCAAGGCCCAAACCCAGATCCGCGCACTTATGAAGGTTGATCCGCCACATGAATATTACAGAAAGAGAACCCATAGATACCCTTGCCGAGAGCAGAAAAAAATCAATCCTCCAAAGAGAACCCAAAGGCGGGACGAACCAGGTCTGAGTTGCATACAAACCTCTCAAGAATAAGAGAAGGTCAAAAAACTCCTTGCCCTGGCCGGTAAAATTTTGAAACTCGGCACTCAAACTTTGAAGCCAGGAACATGAATCCCTTGGTATGCATCAAACCCTGATAGCAGCCCCAAAACTAGAAAGAGAGGTTGAATGGAGACACCTCAAATGCCTGTAAGAGAAAAGAAGAAGCCTCTCGGTGAAAAATCCGACGGAGCAGAGGTAGGACTGAGACGACCAAGAACGAGCATTGAAAACAATACCACCACCCAAACGAGTACCAGATCCGAGCAATAAAAACTCGATCTGAGTAATACGCGAGATCCAAGGCAATAATACTGCTTCACCATAAAAACCGCACCAACAAAAGACAAACCACCGTCTCCATCACCCAATCCGCACAAGCAAAAGCCATAGATAACACTCCCCATAGAGAAAACCTTGAGGAAGACATCACAGTCAGGGATAAAAACCTTGGATATGATGGTTGCATTATTGAAGATGATCTATAACCCATCACAAAAAATAGAGACAAAAAGCTTCACACACCAACTTCAAAAGAAAAATAAAAATAAATAAAAAAATCTACGACTAAGGTTTCCTTCTTTTAAATTAATATTATAAATAATTTCAATATCCCATCATATACAATATATTTTAACTTTAATGATCTCAATATCAAACATTTTGAATCTCTTTTATATATAAAAGAATCCCATTCTTCTTTAATATTCTATCCCAATAC
Source organism: Picea engelmannii (assembly GCA_009831015.1). Lineage (NCBI taxonomy): Eukaryota > Viridiplantae > Streptophyta > Pinopsida > Pinales > Pinaceae > Picea > Picea engelmannii. Next base: position 211,236 of record ML797804.1, on the reverse strand, counting down.
TATCATTATTCACTTAATGTCTACCTTAACATGTTTAAAGTATACAAATATTCCATTCTTCTTTAACACTCTATCACACTACTATCATTATTCACTTAATGTCTACCTTAACATGTTTAATTGTACTTTATTCCTCTTACAATCATAGTGTAACATTTGAGTAGACTAGGATTGATATTTCCTAAGCTTACCTACTTACAATCATTAAGCTTACCTACTTACAATCATTAGCATAGACTTAATAATGACATAGAAAAAAACATAGGAGTAGGTGCAAGGTTAAAATCCAATAACATTGCTAATGTTTATACCGAAAAATACATTCAAGTGGGTGCAAGGTCAGAATCCATTTATCAATAAATGTGTGTTATCATATACTTTTGTCTTTGTTATTTAGATATTTTTGTTATAATATTAATATTTAATTTAATTTAATTAATTAAAATAATAAATATTTAAAAGATTTAGAATTAATCAAAAATAAAAATCCAATTTTTTTTAGATATTATTATTATAATAATAATAATTTATTTAAAATAATAACGTAAAAAATTGTACAATTAAAGATAAAGGTCGAATAAGTTTTCATTACCAATTGAAATTTTTTATTTAATATAAAAATAATTTTTATATCATTTATCACGAGAATATTAAGATAGTGACGAAGACACAAACAATAAAAGATGTTTCTGCACCTTTATGGATGATATTTTCAATAAATTTGTTGGATCCAATGATATTGATAATAACGACCAATTACACTAACACCTAATGATATTAATATCAACAAACAGTCGATTCAACTCATTTCTAAACATATACATAACATTGTTTATATATAATAATGCTACAATCGATTCAACTAATTTCTAAACCATATACATAACATTGTTTATACATAATAAAGTTAAAATTATTTTATATATTTTTAAAAGATTTTTTTTCGAGTATAAAATTAGCTCATTATATTAGTGAAAATATTATTTTTTACATCTTTAAGACCTCACAAGAGTTTATAACAGAACAGTGTAGAAACCATACTTAATAAAAACAACTACACACACATTTCAATATGCAGGCTGCAAAAAGAGATACAAAAACTGGGCAAATAAACCCCAACGAAAACCAGAAAATAAACACTAGTAGCCGCACGCCCTCAAAGGACCTCGAAGTGTTTTCCCAACACCGTGCGTCCCTAAAGGACCTCAAAGTGTAAACCAAAACACCGCACGCCCTCAGTTGGACCTTAAAGCTCTGGTCCAAAACCTCTTCAAGCCAAGGAAGGAGAGGTCAAGAGAGTCAGAAAACCAAATAGAAAATAAAGAACCGCCCGCAAAAAAAGCGGCTCCGAGTCTCCTCGACCTCTAAACCGCAGCCGGCGAGAGGAACGCCGCCACCCTCAGGAAGGTCCTCCTCACGCCCATATCTTGACGCCCATCTGAAGACCAGCACCGTCGTTGCCCGAATGCTCCACCGTCGCCGCTGCCGAGACCCACAACACAAGAAAAACACACGTAGGGGGATTGATCCCAAAACACAACCCTTCGCCGCCTTGGCCCCTAAATGCCGCCACCAAGTATCCACAATCATTGCAGAAGAAACATGCGACCGCCGACTCGAAACCTTCACCGTCGTCGTCGCCACCCACTACTACACGAATCTCCTCACATCCCTAGCCCTCTCACGCTGAAAGGGTCGTAGCCACACAATACCATGGAGGTGGGGGTTAGGGCTAGAGAAACCTAGCCGCAAAGCCCCATTTTTTTTTATAACCATATTTTATACATAACATTGTTTATATATAATAAAGCTAAAACTATTAGAATAGTTATAAAAGATTTATAATCATACTTTAATTAAAAATATTTTGTATATTTTTAAAAGATTTATAATTATATTTTAATTTTTAAAACGAAATTAATATTTAATTTTTTTGACTTTGGTTCTATTCTTATTTATTTTATGATTTGTAAAAATATTAAATACATTTTTATTAAAGGTATTATAAAGATGTGATTATCAAAATTATTTATCTGTTTTGACAAGTGTAAAAAAAAATAAAAGTATTCTAAGATAAAAACAACCCTCTTAAAGACCAATTTGATTTTAATGACTGTTAATCATCATCATCTTCAATATTAGTAATAAAAATTAAATGATTTTTCATTATTAATTCAAATTTCATGTTAATAAAATTCTTATTCTTTTAAATAAATCAAGATAAAACTTAGTGATGAAGATAGTGCTTAACCTCTAAAATCAAATTCTATTTATTCAACATTAAAAATTACTTAATTTACTTTGAAATTTTATTAATATATTTAATTTAAAAAAAAAAACTTTTTTAAATCCTTATTATTTTCATTATTAATAAGAAAATTACAATATCTCTTTTAATGAATAAATTATAATTTCTTTCACATTGACTAAAATATTATTAAAAAAATAAATTGAAGAGGACCTAACATTACCTAACACCCCAAATCAGTCGAACTACTTACAATAACTATACACAACATCACTTACATACACACTTATAATAATTTCAATAATATTTATGTTTTTCCAAATAAAAAAAAATACCCACGTAATCTCTGCTAATACATCTTAAAACCCTAAAATTACGTTGAAACCTAACCATCTATACGTTTAAATCTAACCGTTTTATGGAAAGACTCAAATCAAAATATAAAATTATTCTCTCCTCTCTCTCCTTTTATATCTAACCGTTTTATCGAAAAACTCAAATCAAAATATAAAATTATTCTCCTCTCTCTCCTCTTAAAGAACGGTGCGCGAATGTGACAACGGTGCTCATGATATTGGACCACAGACACGAGGACCAAACCCTGCTATTCCTCTCCCCAGCCCGCCGACACCGTCGCCAGCTCCGGGGCAACGGTCCCTCGATTTCTACGCCGTCCACCGGACCGGCAGATCCCGGACACCCAAAAGCGACTGCATGACATCATCAAATCATTCCCGTCAAGTGACGGAAGGAAAATCAACTTCCACTGTCCACTTTAACTGTCGAATCACCCTGTCCAATTTAAATGCGAAGGCTGCAGAGCAAGAAAGCCGAGTGCTTTAAGAACACCGTCAATCTCTGGCCTGTACCTCCACAGAGTGCTCAATTCAGAAAATCCATGGAAGCCAAAACAAGGCCAAAATCAGAGCTAGATTTCAGAACGGGAATGGCATTTCGCTGGGCATTCATTCTGCTATTGTCAGGTATGCATATCAGACATCACAACATTGGATTTTACTTGTTGGTTTGTTTAAATTTTGAAATCTGACTCGTTTGTGCACACAGTCTCTTCATTGCAGAGCACTGAAAGTCTCAGTGTCACGGGAACGGTGGGAATAAACTACGGGCAAATAGCGAACAACCTGCCATCCCCGTCCGAGGTCGTGGAGTTGCTACAGTCTTCCAACCTGACAAACGTCCGGATCTACGACGCAAATCCAGCGATTCTCAACGCTCTCCGCAACACCAGCGTGGAGATCGTGGTCAGCCTCGGCAACGAATATGTGGCCACGATGAGCGCCCGCTCGGACAAGGCCCGGCAGTGGGTGAAGAAGAACGTGGCAGCCTACATCCCCGCGGGGACCAACATCACGGGCGTCCTTGTGGGAAACGAGGTCTACTCGGGCAACGACACGGTGCTGAAAGAGAATCTGTTGGGTGCTCTGAAGAACATACACTCGGCCCTGGTGAGCCTCGGTCTCGACAAGAGCGTCAAGGTGTCCACGGCGCACTCTTTCGAGGTCTTCGGGTCGTCCTTCCCGCCTTCCAGTTGCGTCTTCAGCGACAAAACTGTGGCTTACATGAAGCAACTCCTGGACTTTCTCTCGGCAACGCACGCGCCCTTTCTGGTCAATGTGTATCCCTATTTCGCCTACAAGGGCGACACGACCAACGTCCCTTTGAACTACGCTCTCTTCCGGCCCAGTGATGGCGTGGTCGATTCCAAGAACAACCTGCACTACGACAACCTGTTCTACGCCCAGATCGACGCCGCGTACGCGGCGCTCGCCGCGCTGGGCTACGGTAAGGTCGAGGTCAGGGTCTCGGAGACCGGGTGGCCCTCCAAGGGGGACGACGATGAGGTCGGGGCCACGCCCGATAACGCAAAGACGTACAACGGAAACCTTCTGGAGAGGCTCCGGAAGAAGGAGGGGACTCCCCTGCAGCCCAACGTGAGCGTCCAGGCCTTCATTTTTGCACTCTTCAATGAGAATATGAAGCCCGGGCCGACTTCGGAGAGAAATTATGGGCTCTTTAAACCAGACGGAACCGAGACGTATGACCTCGGCTTGAAAGGCTTGAAGCGCATAGTGTCCTCTCTGTCTCCGCCCCCCTCTGTTTCCACAGGCAACGGTAGTAAATCCACCCCCACCACTACTATCACTCCCCCTTCCACTACCACCCCCACTATGGCCACAGATGCCAGCACTAATTCCACTAATTCGAGTTCAGACAGTTCCTCAGCTAAGGTAATGTTTTTATATTTCATTTCTTTGTTTTGGCTGTTTGTATTCAGGCTTTGGATTCTGCAAATCAATTGAACTTTGTGCATGTGTTTTGCTCTGCAACTGTGAAAATTAGAAGCTTTATAAGCATTTTGAGAGGTTTGAAATTTTTGTTCTTTTTGTTTACTTCGCAGGAGAGTCCCAAAACAATCAATGAAAATGAATGTTTTTTTATATTAGGCTCTGATTGTTCCAGGATGGTTTGTTTTCAACTCGAGTAGAGATGGTTTAATAGGCTTTTACTGTGCACTTTCCGTTTTGGACAACTTTGTTGGATCCTTTTCCATGGATGATTTAGAGAGCACCTCAGCTCACCAAAACCAGCATTCCATTTTGAACAACTTTGTTGGATCCTTTTCCATGGGTGATTTAGAGAGCACCTCAGGTCACCAAAGCCAGCCTTCCATTTTGGAAAACTTTGTTGAATCCCTTTACTTGGGTGATTCCATTTTAGACAACTTTGTTGGATCCTTTGCCATGGGAGATTTAGAGAGCACCTCAGGTCAGCAAAACCAGCCTTCCATTTTGGACAACTTTGTTGGATCCCTTTCCTCGGGTGAGTGCCTCAGGTCATTGAAACCAGCTTTCTATTTTGGAGAACTTTGTTCAATCCGTTTCCCTGGGTGATTTAAAGAGTGCCTCAGGCTCATTGAAACCAGCCTTCCATTTTGGATAACTTTGTTGGATCCTTTCCCCTGGGTGATTTAGAAGGTGCCTCAGGTTACCAAAACCATTATAATCTTAATTGTAGAACTTAGATTAACTATGATGATTGAAAATTCATAAACAAATGGTGTGGATCTCCCAAGCCACAGAGTGGATCTCCCAAGCTACAGAAAAACTTTAGGTCTCTAATAAGTAGAGAGTAACCTTTTGAGTTCTGTCTCACCAATTTTAAATCAAAATCTTTGATTTAATAGATTGTCTTTTTGCTTGATAATTCTTCTCTGGAAAAACAGATATGAAGATATTTGAGATCCTGCTAAATCTGTTATATTTTATTTTTGGCCACCTAGGCTCGGTTAACGATGAGGTAATCATGGATATCACATCATAATTGGCCACATTAACACGGCAACCTGTTCTCAAACTCCAGAGGATTAAACTCATCTCTTTGTGAAGAAAACTCGTTTGATTTATTACTTAACCACAACCCACTTGACTAACAAATGGTTTTGTTTGAGCTTTAGTTTCTTACATTTCTGATATATTTTTGACGGACAACTGTGAAATTTGTGAGGTAAGAATTCATCTATAATTTTATGTAGCGGTTGTTTTGAAATTGGAGGAAAACAGAAGTTTTTGAGCTGTAGATTTTATCTTTGATCTCATATATTTTCATGATTTGTGTGCTATGAATATAGGGTTTTATTATTCGATGTCATGCTTTTGTTGTATGATCTTATGTAGATATTTCTTCAGGACCGATGGCAGTAAATTACATTACTTGTCATGCTCTTGTCTTATACTTCAAGCATTAAAATGATATAAATAATTCTCTGTTGAAACAACATTTAGTAACTCCTCAAGGGCCACATTGTAGTCTGTCAGACCCTAAAAACACAGCTTAAAAGCATAAATCCTCATATACAGATTCAAAACCTGAGACATAGACCCTAAAAACACAGCTTAAAAGCATAAATCCTCATATACAGATTCAAAACCTGAGCCATAGCAATGAACTTAGCTCTAGAAAATTTCAAGGTAGGGATTCAACTATGCATATTGTGCTTTTTCCCACCTAATCTCCCCAGTAAGTCTTGAAAAATTTCATGCAGTTATTTTAATCCTGTTGCGCTCTCTTCCTCAACTGAAACGAAGGCACAGATGTCTCAACATATGGGAATTCAATTTGATGGGCTAACAATCTACTATTGTCTTTTGTTTGCCTCTATTGTGCAAGCCCAGTCTAATGAAAATGAGTGCTTTTAATTTGTTGCTCGGGCGTAGAGCAATCAGTTACAGGATTTAATCCCGTGCTATGGTCGTAAGATTTGGTATTGAGGATAACTTTTTCAAACCTTTATGCATTTGTGGTAGGTTATGCTCTTGAAATGTATTCTTGAAAAATTTTAGGTGACCCTTTAACGTTTAATTCCATTTGTTCTTTTTCTGTTTAGAGTGAAATACTCACAACATGAATACAGAGCTTTTTTATCAGGTCTTTGGCATTGAAAGATGAATTCTTGAAAGTTGAAACTTATTATTCTTTTGTAGTGATCATATAAAGTATAATCCCTGAAACCTTCAACCATTTGTCTTAATCTCGTGGTTATGGTATATCATTTTTGTTTGTGTCTCAGTCATGGTTATGTTAATATAACCATGCTTTTGTATTTTTCTACCAATAAAATACTTTTAAAGCTTCATAAGCTATTCCTTTTAGAATCAATCAAATTGAAGGATGCAAGCTAATGGTATCATGCAAAATTCAAAACCTTTTATATAAGTTTGAGATCTTCAATTCTCATCACTTTGTTGTCTATCTTGGCCAATCCTTGAAATCTAAAAGGGCTTGGATTCAATATTTATCTGGTGCATTCATGGCGGTTTGATTGAAACCCTTGTGAACACTGATTTTTATTGTGTTAATTCTCTTACTGTTTTGGTCATGGGACTCGTTGGAAAATTCTCTTAGATCTTGGAATCATGGTGTAAGAAAGGAAAAATTATTGTTGTTTATGATTCAGCTGAAGTATAATTTTGCAAATAATTATGAATTGAATGGTTTCTACCATAGCAAGATTAGGCCGTATTGGCCTTTGCTGTACCAAAATTCGGTATAGTATGAAATGCGGCAATTTTTCTCTCCAGCACGGATATGGTACACGGTCAATCTACTTTTGACTGGCTTTGATAATATAGTTCATGTCTTTGATACATGTAGACCCCCATAAACACAAAAAGACAACCCAAAAACACCAAAAGACATTTAAAAAAACCTAATAAAATCTATAAAAATAAAGCCCATTGCCAAATTTTCAAGGAATGAATTATTTTTCTGATTTATTGTACATTATTGAGGCTGAAATTCTTTTAAAATTTGAAACAAATGCATATTTTCGTCTCTATGAGATTTATATTTTCGTCTCTATGAGATTTATAGTATATTTTTTCAATACTTATTTTTTCCATACCAAATCATATTCGACTCTTGCTACTATGGTTTCTACTTGTCTAGTACTATTTTTGTTTTCTGTATTTTATGTTTTAATTTACAATGTACACTGAAATTGTTTATTTATCCTCATTTTTGAGGATTCAAAATGACTTACATTACATTTTTTATTGTCTTGATTACAGGGAATGCACTCACTGGGCTTCGTTTCCTTCTACCTCCAGGTTTTAGCTCTTTCTTCTCTTGTCAGTGTTGTGATTTTGGAACATTAGCATACAAATTTTACTATTCTTTCACAGGAATATCTATTTATATAATAGAGCAGCAAACAACCACAATCTTCTCCTCCCTACTCGGTGCCAGATTGAGTTCTAATTCAATCAGGAAGGTCCTGTTTGTATTAAAACAAGATTACGTGAGTCTTGCTATATAACGCACATGTATTGTTACAGACAAAGACTCCAGTCTTGAGGATTAATCTTTGTAATGCTGGCCTGGGTGTGTATATGAATTTGAAAGTTCACGGTGCTCTTTCTTATTGAGTCTTGCTATCATCTTAGAGCATTAATCAAATTTGCAGTTATTCTCTTGAATTTTCTTCTGACATTATTCCTTTTCAATTATTTATGAATGTGTTCGTTCCAAGTGAGCTTTAATGCGGAATGAATCTGTAAATTCGTCAAAGGATGAGAATTATATTGTCATTCTTCCGGGCTAGACAATGGTTTTAGAATCAAATAAAGCTTGGCAGGCAAAAAATGCAAATAAAACTACTAAGATTTTCGCACTATGATGAGGTCTTCATTCTCTTTTATTTTAGAAAAATCAACCAAGTTCCAATTTAAGGTTGGGAACAATGTTAACCCTACTAATAGGATTAGTTGAAAGCACAAAACCTAACATGTCATATCTCTAACAGTTTTCTATTACAGAACATCATGATATTTGAGCGCAGTGTCTTCAAACCATAACCTAGTGAGTATGGGTTATTATTGAGAATGGACCTTGGGCATCTTGTGGGCCATTTGCATGTCCAAATCACATGTCGGTGCCCAAGTGGAAGTCTCTATTAAGTGCCATTGCATTCAAAAGAAAAATGTCATCCTTTACCATCACAGGATGGCTGGAGAGGATCAAGATTCGAAACCTTTATTACATGAAGTGAGATCAGTTTGCGTTTTTGCTTCTTTGGGAAGAATGCTACTTTTATTAATTATAAGAGAAAGGTACAAATGGGCACCTTTATCAGTTTGTCTGTCTTCTTTCTTTTAACACTGTTACTTATATTTTTGGGGAAGGTGATAAAACCTATCATCATTCAGTTGGCAAATCTATTATCACCCAGTTGTCAACCGGCAGGAAGAACAGGAAGAACAACCATTACTGTTTGCTGTTTGTAATGCCATTACTGTTTGCTATTGGCAATGCAAACAGTAAAGAATAAAGTACAAACAGACACCTTTATTTGCTTTTTATCTTTACACTGCTACTCATATTAAGTAAAGTAAGGGCCTTTTATCTTTACACTGCTACTCATGTTAAGTAAAGTAAGGAACAAAGTATAAGGGCAATGCAAACAGTAGAGAATAAAGTACAAAGTTCAAACAGACACACCTTTATTTGTTTTTTAATTTTTACACTGCTACTCATATTAAGTAAAGTAAAGAACAAAGTATAAGAGAAAAGTACAAACGGGCACCCTTTATAAGTAAAGAGTAAGTATAAGAGAAAAATACAAACGGGCATCTTTATTTGAAGGTTAATTAAAGAACAAGCTTCACGTTAGAACATGCTTCAAGAGCACAATTACACCCATTTCACAAGAGAGACAGAGTTATTGAAGATAATTTTACATGGGTCTTTTTATGATACCTGTAAAGCAATGATTCTGATACAATGTTAAATTGCTGAAATGATTCTTAATAAAGAAACAGTTGAAGAAGATACACAGTTAAGTATTCCAAATATATTCCCAATAGTTACGGGTAACCTTGCAGCTCCATAAAAAGCGACAAATAGTCTCAGGATGATCACAGGACACATAAATGCATCTGTTAAGTCCAAATGAGAAGGTTGCCCCTTGGTGGGTGCCAATCCTTGAATATTATGAGCCAATCAAAGATTCATCTTGAAGGGAGGCAATTTATTTGAGAGAGGCAATTTATCCATTTATCCTCTTCATTTGAGAGATCACAATGTAGATTTAGTGTTATTTTGAAAAGAGAGGGGGTTGAGGCATTGATACAAACTACGGGGCTTGTAAACCTAGATGGGTTTACTCTATCTTCATAACCAGTCTCTTAAGGATTAGAAAGAGATCATTATATGGTTTATCTATTTTGATACTTTTTGTTTGGAAAAACTAGAGGTAAAGGTTTGTAGGGCCCATCTTAGAGCTAGGGCCTATTTTAGGCATTAAATCATTGTTTTTGGGGTCAAAACTTTGCAAACAAATTTCGTAGCCTCTCATTGTTGTTCTACATATTGAAAGCTTTCCAATGTCGCAAATATCACCTCAATTGGAGTTAGTATGAGGAAGTTGTGCCTCTCGCAAGTTGACCTATGTTGTTGACCACCATGGTATAGAGTGGATGGCACAATGCCCATTACTTGTACATGGAGTTAGTCATGTGTGGACCTTCAAGAAGATTCTAGGGGGCCCAAAAATCTGACCCTAATCGAGAGTTGTTGTATGCAAAAACCCTAACCCTAAATGGCTATCAGGACATGTTAAACATTGGGCCACTAGAAAAGGAAGGGGTTACATTCTTGTTGTATTGATTTATTGTCTATAGTTGAGCAAGTAAAAGAGTGGGATATTGGAATAGAATAGAGGAAGTAGAAGACTAGGTAGAGACCATAGTGTTCATGGCAACTCAATAGTAAGTTCACCTTTCTTTGTATTTAAATTTCATCATTGATCAGAAGAAAAGAGAGAGTCATAGCTAGTTTTCCCCATATTGAATTTCCCAGGGTGGTGTGGTATTTGCTTTAACTTCTCTTATTGTAGTGTTTTTCGTGCTAAGTCGGTAATATTAAATTTTAACTTAAGTATAACACTACATAACAAAAAGTTTGCAAAAACTTGTTATGAGATGTTGTGACTAACTATTCTAGTGGAATATCTATGACAATTTATAGATTATATTAGTATTAGAGTAATTTGCTTTGGGTTTTTTTGTGGGCAATTGAGATATCCAAGAATTGGCTTAAAGAAACAACTCTCAAAACTCTAACAATGGGGGATGAATACAATAACAATACAAGGGATGATTCAAAGAAGTTGGAAGCACAAATCGTTGACATCTCTCACAACATGATGATTCTCATTGTGGTGCTAGAGAGTAAGTTTGGGGAGTTTGGTAATTCTAACTCGGAAACTAGCTTAGATGGGAAATCTAGAGACAAAAGAAGACCCATAAAAAGGAGCTAGAGAAAGATTCACCTAGTTCGAGCATCACTTCTTCGCAATCTTTGTTTGAAGTGGAAGTGAAAGTGGACATCAAACATCAAGGTGAGATTAATGCTATTAAGTTGAATCAATGGTTGCAATAATGATAAGTCTATTTCAATGTTCACAATGTAGGAGAAGAGAAAAATACATCATTTGTCTCAATTAAGTTAGAGGACGATGCCTAAACTTGGTGGAAAAGCCACATGGAGATGCTTCAGTTGGGGGATGATCCCTCAGTAATGAAGTGAGGTGTTTAAAACTTTCATTTAATTCATGGCCTTACCTTATCGGGTACAAAGAGGACCATTGGATCCATTAACATTACTTTCGACAAAAGCAAGGGCAAAATGAATAAGAATACATCATTGAGTTTAGAAAACATGTGATTATGTTGGGAATATCTCTCAAGAATTACTTGAATGTACTCAAGTATCTGAGTGGTCTCCACAACATTTAAGGAGGCAAGTGATGCTTGTTTAAACCTAGGGTTGTTGATGAGCCTTTGTCTGGAGAATATGAACAAGAACAAAAGACAACCAAATGGTTCCAAATAGGGAGACCACCAAGACACTTCGAAGGAGGGAAAGAAGAAGTGGAAAGGAAAGGACAAGAAGATAGCAACCATTGTACATTAGTGCAAGAATCCAAACAACCACTGTAACCATTGATGGTTACAATGAAAATAAGTGTTGGAAGCTACATCCAATGTTGAATCCAAAGAACCACAAGGAGGAGGTTGAGAAGAGGAATATGCTATATGTGGATTCAAGAAACCAGATTGAGAGCAACTTAGATGTAGACAAAAAGATTGTCTACTTTACAATACATAGGGAGGTGAACTTGAATAGTGTCCATCCTAAGGAAGACTAAACTCTTCCATATCAAGATCCAAGTCAAAAAGACAAAGGTGGATGCTCTATTTGATTTTAGTTTGTAGGGCAACCTCATAGTAGATGCTCTAGTAAATAAACTTGGATTGGAAGGTCATGATCATCCTCACTTGTAATCATTGGGATGGGTAAATAACGCTATAGAGAGCAGGGTCACTAAGTAGTGCAATATCAAATTTTCTATAAGCGCAAATTATATTGATGAAGTGGAGGATGTAGTACCACTTGATGTGTGTGGTGCATTGTTTGGAAGCATGTACATGAGGGATGCGATCTTCATGAGGAAAGCAAACCAATATCGCTTGATTAAGAATGGGAAGTCGTTCATCATCAATGTGCACTATGTTAAATCCAAGATCTTTTGGTAAGTGCTAAAGCTAAGAAGCTTATCAGTTCAAGTAGGAAGTTTGTATCATTCTTAATACATAATTAACAAAGGAGATGAATTGATATAGGTAAAGACATATCTCGAGGGACACTAAAGACCAAAACACTAGTTGGAGGAGCTCTTGCAAGCATAAAGGGTTACCAACTAAGAGGGAAGAGGAGCACAAGATACAATTATTCCCCGATTCCCCTTTGCCAAACATAAGGTTGTATAGAGAGTCCATATTGGGAGTAGATGAAGTGACGAAATGATGGTAACAATTGTTGGATCATGCAGTAATTCAACCAAGTACCTCACCTTGTGGGTCAACTATTATCATAGTACCCAAGAAGGATGGGGCTTGGAGAATGTGTATCGGTTACAAAAGCTCTAAATAATATCACTCTCAAGAATTGATACCCTCTGTCTAGGATCAATGATGTGTTAGATCATTTGTAGCATGCCAAATATTTCATCAAGTTGGATCTCAAATTGGGGTACCATCATGTATGAGTAAAAGAAGAAGACACCTAGAAGACAACCTTCAAAATGAGGCAAGGTCTATATGAATGGTTGGTAATGTTTTTTGGTTTATGTAATGCAATCACAACATTTATGCATTTGATGAATGCTGTTTTGTGTCCCTTTGTAGCTTCATTTGTAATAATGTACTTGGATGATATATTGATTTTTAGCATTATATGGAAAGTGCATCTCTCACATTTCACATCTTATAGACCTTGAAAAAGCTTCAATTGCTAACAAACCTTAAGAAATGTGAATTTTCTCGAAGTGATTGGTCTATTTGGGGTATGTGATTGGTGGAGGGAAACTCAAGATTGATCTTGTGAAGATGGAGGCCATCATTGAGTAGCCAACTCTTACTAATGTCACTGAAGTTAGGAGCTTTTTGTGGGTGGCACAACACCTTTGGAAGTTCATAGCATCCTTTTCTACTATCGTTGCCCCTCTCAATGCCATTAACAACAAACGACAAGAGCTTCCATTGGGGAAAGAATTGGTGGAAGGCTTTTGAAGGTTTGAAATGAAAGATTAGTTAAACACCAATTCTTGCATTGCCAATTTGAAGAAGCCCTCCAAAGTGGACATGGATGCAAGTGAATATTCTATGTGAGTAGTGTTGATGTAAGGAGGTAAGCTACTTTACATCATTATGAAATGTACCATGGCAGAGTCCTTAACTACTTGACATATTCCAAGGAACTTTATCCCTTGGTTCAAGTTGTTATGAAATGGAAGCACTCTCTTATGGGCAAGGAAACCATCATCCACACCTATCACCAACCAATACAATATTTGGAGGCCCATAGTAAGCTTTACCAAACAAGACACTGCAAGTGGATGATTTTTTTACAATAATTTCATCTTATCATCAAATATGAGAAGGGCAATGTTAATAAGTTGGCAGAGATGCTTTGAAGGCCACCCACACCCAAAATTATAGTGTTGGGTACACTCATGCACATGGAGCCTTTCATCATGCATGCATAGAGGAATACATAGAAGATGAGAACTTCAAGGAGGTATTTCAACAACGATAAGGCCAAGTTCATGTAGAAGAGGTATCAATGTTGACTACCATCTCTAAGTGGGTCATTGTACAAGTTGGATAAGCTATGTGTTTCTAAAGGAGAAAGATTGCAACTTATCAAAGAGGTTCACACCTCCAAAGTTGCAGGGCATTGTGGTGTTGGGAAAACAATGACTAACTTATGGAGATATTTGTATTGCCCTCGAATGTAGAAAACACATCTCAATTTATCGAAGAATGCATACTTTAATGTACTAGAAAACCTAGTAATAAGAAGTAAGGTCTATATTGTCCCTTACCTATCCCTACTAGACCATGGGAGAGCATCTCCATGTATTTCATGGGTGCTTTGCCAAGAACTAGAAGGGGACATGACTATCTATTTGTGGCAGTGTACATGTTTAGTAAGATGTGCATTCTCATGCCTTGTAAGGAGACCATCAAGGGACAATATGCATCAATAATGTTATTTGAAAAGTTATGGGTGCCTTTGGGATACCAAGGAGCATCTTGCACATAGATATACTATATTTCTCTATTCCTTTTTGTATTATACTTTGAGAGAAGATGGACACCAAGTTGAAGAGATCTACAACTATCCAATGTCCATCCATCAATAGATGGGTAGATATAAGTAATGAATATGACTTTGGTTTAGCTTTCGAGGGGTTACAATCAGAAACATCTAGGGACTTGAGATGGAAATTTGATTTATATCTAGTACTCTTATAACAAAGCAATGCACACTTCCACTAGTAAGTTCCCTTTTGAAACTTGTTTTCAATATTTTCCACCTTAATCGTTAGATGTTGTATATGGACAACAAAGAGTGAGGGATGACACCATGGGAAAAACATTGAAGGTTGAAAAATTCATTGATAAGATCAAGTAGATCCATTTGCAAGCACAAGTGACATTGAAAAAGTCATGGGACAAGTACAACACATGACATCACTGACATAGAATTGAGAAGATATTCAAGATGGGAGACAGAGTCTAGTTACATTTAAATAAAGAAAGGCAAGGTCTTGGTAAGAAGGTCAAGGTTCTACAATATGGATCTTTTGAAGTGTTGGGGAAGGTAGGTGATAATGCCTATAGACTTAGTCTATCTCTATATATGTGCATTTACTCAGTAATGAATGTGGAAAATCTGAAACTCTATGAAATTCCATGTTAGAATAGGAAACTAACAGGAAAGTCTTACGATTTACAATAGAGGACTTAGCACTAGAAGCTTGGGCATAATTAGCAGAGGGTACAATTTTTCAGAGGAAGTTCATAACAACTAGATGCGGGCAACATGGACTTTGGCTGGCTAGGTTGGAAGGACAACTTCTAGGAAAAGGCCAAATGGTACTCTAGGGAGAAGTTAGAGGAAAAGTTTCCTCACCTCTTTCGGTGAAAGCTTTTGGGGACCAAAAGCCTCCCAAAATGGGGAGGTATGATCCGAAATGAATCACCATATAATTTTTCATTTATTTTGGTACTTTTTGGATGGAAAAATTGGAGTTAAAGGCTTGTAGGGCCCAATTTAGGGGTAGGTCTTATTTTGGTGGTTTGGGGTCCTGAAACTTTCGGAGCTCATTTGAGGCATTAAACAACTATTTTTGGGGTCAAAACTTTGCAAACCAAGCTTCCAACCTCTCAATGTTGTTCTACACATTGAGACATTTCCAACGACGTAGAGATAATCTCAGTCAGAGTTTGTATGAGGAAGTTATGCCTCTTGCAAGTTGACTTATGCTATTACCACCATGGTACCAAGTGGATGCCATATAAACGCCCATTACTCACACATGTGGACTTTCAAGAAGATTTAAAGGGTCCAAAACCCTAACCCTAGATAATTGTTAGGACATGTTAAATGCTAGGCCACTAGGAAAGGAAGAGGTTTCTTTCTTGTTGTATTGATTTATTGTTTCATAGTTGCACAAAAGCAAGAGAGTGTGATATTGGAGCAAAATAGAGGAAGTAAAAGACTCTATAGTAGTGATATAGGTCAAAGTGTCCATGACAACTCCATAGTCAGTTCACCTTTTTTTGTATTTGCATTTCATCATTGAGAAGAAATAGCAAGCATAGTCTTGACTTTCTCGTCGGATTTTCCCATGTTGGGTTTTCCAGGGTACATCTTGTGTGGATGGTGTGATATTTTTGTTTTAGCTTCTCTTATTTCAATGTCAACATATTTCATTGTTTTGTGTGCTAAGCTAGTAATATAGATCTTAATCTTACATAAACCATTGAATAACAAAGAGTTCATAGAAACTTGTAAGATATGTTGTGACAAACTATTCCAATGGAATATCCATGACAATGTATAGATCACTTCAAATAAAACATTACATAGGTTAATGAGAGTCTTTATCATTAGTAATATCATCAATGCTTCACAATATTTTAGGTTATAGGAGATAGTTATTATGAAAGGGGGGACTTAGTCACATTTTCTCACTTTCTTTGCATCCTTGTCGCCCCATTTGTTTGTTGTGAAGTGTATGTTTTTGTTTTTCAAGTTTAAAAGTATTTGTGCCCTTGTTAGAAGGATTTAGGGAAATTACTATTGATTTTCTTCATCATTTTTTTGACATTTATACATTTAACCAAGTATTTTTTTTTTAATTCTAAGTGGTTAGCTCAAGTGATTGTTGTAATGTTGTTTGGTATTTAGTTAGTTCCGTGTTAAGAGGGGCCAATTCTTCAAGTAATTGTTGTAATGTTGTTTGGTATTTAGTTAGTTCCATGTTAAGAGGGGCCAATTCAAATTTCTCTAGGTAAGGTAAACTATGTATACCCATAAGTTTATACAAGATGAATGAACCTAATGATATGTTTAAAAACATGTATTTCCTTAGCATTAATTATTATTATTATTATTATATAAAGATTTTTGAGGTTGAAAAAATTATCTTAAAAAAATTAAAAAAATTATATTAATTTTTATAAAAATATATTTAACCTATTATGAAAAAGTTTTATTTAAAAAAAAACAATTATTTTTAAAAAATTTGAAAAAACCTTTTTATATGATTTATGAACGATAAATATGATAAATTATAAAGTTTAATATTGAGGAAATCAATAAAGTCAAACCCGTGATTTCCATAACTTTGAAAAAAAAATGTTACATAATAAACATTAAAATATATGTCCATTAAAATGTTTTATTCAAACTCTCTCCTCTCGTTTCTTCTTTTCAAATTTATCATTTAATACCTTCGAACATAGTCTCTACATTTGGTAAGTTCTTGATATTTATTTTCTCACACATGAAATTTTAATATATTGTAAAATCCTTGAAAAAAGTTCAACTATTACTATGAATATATACACTTAGGATTATTTACATCCAGCGAGGTGAACTTCCAAAAATAAGGTTGGAAACCAAAATTTTCCAAGTCTCTTTGAAAAAAATATTTAAATTGAGTTAATAAAGATATACAAAGTGGAGAGGTGCCCCTCGTTATATACATAAAAAAGAATTGAGTTATAAAACTATGCTAAGTGGTGAGAGTGGTACAAATAACATTAGCGAAATTCTTACTTCGACCAATTGAATGGAATTTTTTTTTATTTAATTGATATAAACGGTTTGTATATAATAGGGAAGGTTATTTTGCAAAATGTTGATATTATAGAGAAATGAGAAATAAAATAAAGATGTTATAAAGTGGTTATTAATTTTAATTTAAAAGATTTTTTTTTTCTTAATTTAAAAGATTAAAAATATTTTTTCTTAGTAAAAAGAAATTAACATTTTCAAAGTGAAAATGAATTTTTATGAGTATTTTATTTATAATTAGAAAATATCCAAGATGAAAGAATTCATCATTTTTATGAGAATGAAAATCACTTTATTTTAAAATATTTTATGCCCATATTAAATATTAATTTTAAAATATTTGTAATATAATTGATCTTCGAAACATGTTAGCTCATCAAAGTATGTCTATATTATATATCAATTTCAAAATATTTGTAATAAAATGGACTTTCCTAAATTGTTAACTCATCAAAATTATATAAATATATAAAAATTTGTCTTCAATATTTTTAGTATAGAAACAACATTTTAAAACAAACCTATTAAATACAACTTGAGTGGCCTAATGATTAAGAACATGAGTTTTCTCTGTAAATTAACCTTAAATTTAGACTAATATTTATTATTATAAAGTCCATTTATTTCTTTATTTTTTCTATATATAATTTTGTAATTAACACACACAGATATATATATGTTCACTATTATAACTTCAACATAGCAAGTCAAACTATTTAAGCTTTTAAAAATTATTTATAAATTATATAATATGTAATTTTTATTTATTTATTTAAATTATAAGAATGCTATATTTTTAAATATATATAAATAATGCAACTATTTCCAAAAAAACAAAAAAAAACAATACATTTCTTTTATCTTATAAAAATATATTTTTAATCCAATTATCCAAAATAAAAATTAAAACTAAAAAGTATATATATTTTTAATATATATAATTAATATATTTATTAATGCTATAAAATCAAATGCAAATTGTGGAAGTGCTTCCAACGATACAAAGTGAGTTAACTCTTATTATCCCAGCATGTAATAATATAATCATTTTGCATTGAAGAGCATGCAAGTGATTAATCCAATTCACATTTCTCATCTGTAGGAAATTTAACCTAAAGTATTTTTTAGTTATACATGCGTTTATTGTCTTGTTGTGAGGTTTATACATAATAATAACAAAACTAACACATTTTTTCATTTAGTGCCATTCCATTAATGAGACTTACATTGGAATTAATGAGTGGCCTTTTATGGAGTGGCAAGAATGGGGTAGAGCCTTTAATCCTAGAGGAACAATAGAGGAACAATAGCTACATATGTTTAGGGTCTTCGCACAATTTTTAATTATTTAGATGAACTCTGTGCTTTTTTGAAAGGTATTTAATTAACTAAGGAATTAAAGATTAAATTTTTAATTGTTTTGGATTCTTTAGTGGTTATTAAACCCATGATTGGTGACTTTATTATGGTGAAATCTAAGCTAGTAATAGTCATTTCCAAAGCTAGATATAAGGTAAACTTTCTAGATAAAATTTCCTTTTATCATGTAAGATGAGAGTTTAATTACAAAGTAGATCAATGGGCCAAAATGGCCACCAATTTAACTATAAGCCAGTACACCTAAAATGGGGTGAGCTCACAACGTATTATCCACTAAGGCTTAAAATTAATAAAATGTCAATCAATAGTTAATATCCACATGGCTCATCGACATGTAAACCATTGTAGTGGTATTAGGAGAAGAGCATAAAGGACAGAGCCCACCCTTCTCGCATGTGAACTCCATACTCAACGTTGTGTATTAAATGTTCTAGTTTGAATCTGTGTTCACATTGTGGGACATTGGAATTTGCACTTATGCTAATTGGGAGCATCTGCATTCGAGCCCACATGGTGTCAGGCCTCTAGGATAAGGAATTAGAGTGATGGGTTGGGGATCCTGGCTATAACTTGACTCTAATGAGGAAATTTTCAAAGATAGCTTGGAAGGTTGGCGTTTTGGGCCTTGGCTCCTAGGTTTGGTATTTTGTTTTCTAGGTTCTTTGGTGCACTGGCTATAGCAAATTGGGCTTGAACTACTAGGTATCTCTCCACCCCCTTCTATTATTAGTTGGTTTCCTTGGTGTAACTTCAGTTTGGACTTTCTCACGTACACTTAAGAGCACATATTTTCCAATTAAGGGAGTGGTCTCTACTTTGGGTCGAAGTTTATGTAACAATGTTGGCCTCTGTTTGATTTGGTTGTACATATAATTAAGTTTTTGGTTGTTTTATTTTTGGCCAGTTCATTTTGAACTGCTCCACTCTATATAGGATGTGACGTCCTCAAGTCTATAGGTCCTCTACGTGTGGTAATTGTGGCCATCTGCTTTATACATACGGGTCGAATCTTTTGTGTAGGTTTCTCTCTATTATGCCTAGTTTGGATTGAAGGTTTAAGGATACACTATTTAGACATGGACAACAAGGACGTTGTGGAACTTAGGCAAGTTTTGAGGAGACGCAAGGAGTGCATTTTGTTAATGTTTTATGCTGATATTATAGTTCTTTGCATTTCATAAGATAAGAGCATAAAATAAACAAGATCACTGAGAAATACACATCCACAATAGACACAACATTTATCCCGGGAAACCCTCTAGGGGAAGAAAACCCAGCAA
>ML797804.1:134980-178369 GCA_009831015.1 Picea engelmannii | reverse complement strand
TTTTTTTTTTTTTTTTTTTTTAATTAAAAAAAAATTAATTTGATCACCTAATTTATACTCCAACACCTCATAACATAAAGACAAGTACACTAACAACAACAAAATGAAAATGACCATTTATAATAAAATTTCCATTTAAACATTTCAAATAAATGTTCATCAAATAATACATTGTTTTTCCAAGAACACCAAGATAACTTGCTAAATAGACTAATGAAATAGTTTAATGAGGTTGTCCATTCTTGATAACAATGTTAATAATGCATAGGGGAGGCAGGTGCAGGAGGGGTTCTGTTCGGCCCTAGAGGACAAAGGATGATTACTTATTCATGGAATCTAAGCACTACCACAAACAATTCAGTAGAGGCATATGCACTTCTCAAAGGGACCCAAATAGTGAAGGAACGTCAGATTAACAAGCTGATCATAATAGTGGACTCCAAGACGATCATCAGGTACTTCGTTAAAAGCACAGACCCAAAGAACTCAACGCTTAAGAGAATCATCGACAGAACCAGGGACACAATCTCGTGCATGTGCCCCTGCTTCTACCATGTCCGTCGAGCCAACAATTGGAGAGCATATGAATAGGTTAACAAATCCATAGCTAAAAGCACAAAGCACTTGGAAATTCTGGGTAGGTTTGCGTTCCTAGCCTCCCCTTAACCAATGCCCAACTCATACACGTCGACAACCCACCCAACAACCAAGCACACATGACTCTCCAGCACAACAAATGGCCAGGACGAACTCCCAACAAATCTGGGAGATCAATGTACTTCTCCAAATCCATGAATGTGAGATATAGTACGACACAACAGACAAATAGGGATTTTCATCGCAGCAAAAGTTTCACCCCCTGTGGGATCCTACACATGAGGTCACTTACACCTCACTCCTCCTCCCCTCTCCTTATCCTTTCATTAATGGCACTCGAGCTAACAGATTGGGAAATGATTGAGGTAAGGCTCCAAAGCATGCGGAAGATGGAAAAGCAATACACCTCGTCCCAGGGGAGTCATCTAGCACGTTCAAGAACGAATGTCACATGGGAAATTCAGGGAGGTTAGAGCTCGATTCAATGTTTAGACACCCACAAGAAGGCAAGCGACTCATAAATAAATACAGGAGATAGGAAGAGCCCCAAAATTTCAAGCCAGGGTGCAGAATGCAGAAATTGTCAGATAGGTACAGTCAAGGTGAAGGCCACAAATCAAGAGTGCGACGAGAGTATAGGTTGGCCAAAAGGGCATAACAAGAAAAACCAGAGAGAAGGAATTACACATGGAGATAGAAAAAGGACGCATTTGGTATTGAATTATTTGAGCAATATCTCAGGAAGAATAGAAGCGACCTCAGAAAGCACGATCAGATCCCAACAACGCTCGCAAGGCCTTCGTCCAGGCAACAGTAGTGGAAGCGCAGGAGAAGTTTACACCAAAATCTCCAACAATTCACGTCAGCCAGTGGGATCGCCATGATGGATCAGTGCAGAGGATAGGATGGTTGTGAGGAGGAAATGGTGGATGACAATTTACTCACCACCCAACATCTGGCCATGCGACTGGATTCACATAGCACCACCCTAAATTTTACATTGGAAAACCTCTCTCAACACCGAGCCCTAATCAGCCAGCTCCAAGACAAGGTAGATTTCTTGAGAAGACAAGGGGAAACACTCGAGGAATCACATGGAACCAGATCCCAGGACGTAGCAGGACAAAGATGAAGTGAAGAATGCGAGAGCAGAGATGTCTCGATCCTCCCAGATCTGAACATCGCTCTGGACATGCCTCCAAAAGAAGCACCAGCTCAAGTTCTAGAGGAAAAGAAGCAGTAAGATTCATCAACAGTTCCAAAATTTTGTAACTATGACTATGCCAAATCATAGTTTGTAAGCAATAGCTAGACTATTTAGTTTTTATGAAATAGTAGCAGTAGTTTTTGGGGACAGACCCATGTAGTAAGCTCTCGGATTTACTAGTTGTTGGGTCATTGATCCAACACCCCCTCTTTTGTAAATTAGCGACTCCGGTCGTGCCTTTTTATATATAAAACATATTTCAGTTTCTGTAAAAAAAACAATGTTAATAGTGCAAGCCATTAATAAATATTTAGAATGTAAATTATGTTATGGTAGGAATGTATCATAAAATTCCTCTCATTAATTGGTTACATCTTTTTTTATTTTTAATAATTTAAACTAAATGTTATCTACAATTGATGTTGTGATGACACAATATGTCAATTGGGTTTAGCTTAGGTGGTTGGGAGGAAAGATTTTTATCCTCTCCACCTAGGTTCAATTCTTGCATATGACATGTTGACATCTTAACGAGTATATTATTGTAATGATTTTCTCCTTGAATTGAGAGAAGAAACCCTAAATGCATATATTCCCTGCCATATTCACCCTTCAACGAGTATATTATTATTTTGTTTTACAAGAACTCGGAAATATATACTAAAAGTGTGGATAAATCCACTATAATACAAAAATAGGGCCATGAGAG
The DNA here is from genome assembly GCA_009831015.1 of Picea engelmannii. Classification (NCBI taxonomy): domain Eukaryota; kingdom Viridiplantae; phylum Streptophyta; class Pinopsida; order Pinales; family Pinaceae; genus Picea; species Picea engelmannii. The sequence continues at coordinate 175,856 of ML797804.1, read as the reverse complement.
GCCTTCTAGAACTAAAGTCTTTGAAGTTTGGAAATGCTTATCCATGTGGATATTGGTGGCCACCCACCTATTACAACTAGCTCCTCGTGTCCATTTTTTTCAACACGTCTTTTTGTACTGCTTTATAATTGTGAGTTCTACACTTTTGGGGTTGTATGAAGCCTCACACATTCTCCAGGTGGATATGGGTGGCCTCTCGCCTAATCCAACTGGCTTATTTTGTATGTTTTCATGTCAACACATCTTGTTGTACTTTCAGGGCTATTTTGGGGCCCTAAACATTGTTTTTTGGCTCGCCTCAATTAGACTGTAGATGGAGTTAGATTTTGACAACGAAATGTATATTTCTATGAAAGACCTTTCCAACGGGCTATCATGAGCCTAAAACGGAGGATGTATGCAAAATTTATGACCCTAGGAAGTTGAGGTACCAAATTACACCAACTTACCCATAGGGCCCACATGACTTTTGGCGTTTCACCTTCTAGGGTTAGGTTTTTGTATGTCTAGGGTTTTGACATTCATGAGTAATATGAAAAGATCCTATGGAGCTTCATTGTAATGGATTTCTGCTCAGACGGATGTACATAGCAACCACATCTCTTCTCAGAGATAGCTACCACCATTTGAGCAAGTTTCAGTTCTGCAGTTTTACAGTTTCAACCTATTTCATTATTTAATAGAAGATATTGTTCACCAGATATTTGTGTTATTCCTCCTATCTATGTGTTTATTGTATTCAGTATGTTAATCAGTTCGTTCCTCTCCTAAATCTGGATCAAATGCCAAAACAAAATTTGTGATCATAGAGTTTCCACCTTCCCTGGATATATTGCATCTATTGTATTTCGCAGAATACAATCTATAGAATACTCCATTTATATATAACGAAAAACAAAACATAACATCTGAATTTTACAAGAACTCAGCTACTCGGTTCCATTTTGATCTTTGAATGTCTCTGTTGCTCCTAAATTGAATCTGGGTGGGGCTCGTTGAGGTCCAGAATTTGGTTGACTGTGGCTAAAGTTACGTTCTTGGATGCTTCATAGGTGCTTGCTAGTGTGCTTTGCTTCTGATGGTTTCGTTCCAACTAATCCAAACGACTCTGCATTATCTCCAGACTGTTGCGCTGCTCTTCAATATGACTCCTCTGAGCATAACTTTCATCTTGCAACCTTTCAATAAGGTGCCTGTGTTGAGAGAGGGTGTCAAGTTCAAAAGTGACAGTGGAGCTGAGCGCTCCCATATGAATCCGCGTCCTTTTGCAACCCACACATTCGTCCTCAGGGTCCATTTGAACAGAGCCAACTAGAAATCCGTTGGCACCCTGCAAATGCATGAACTTTGGTGTGCTTTGATTCCTCTAGAAATTTTCCATGCTGCTAGGGAGGGACACAATGCTGCAACAAATTGGGTTTCCTGTGAATTAGGGAATTGTTGGGCGGAGAAGATATCAATAGAGGTCATGGGTTAAAGGTATGGACAAAGCAATGAAAAGTCAGAGGGTGAGGCGGTGGGAGAGACGAGTAATGAGGGGGAGCCCAAAATATCTCGGAGGAAATTCGCTGAGAGACAATCGGGACAGAACAACCTATGCAATTCAGAGGGAGCAAAACCACAAATAGAATTTCCCCCAGCAAGGACGGGAACTGACCGAGATTTCCCCATGTGACGATCAATGACAAGTTCGTGTCATAAGTCACAAAATCTACCTGGTGTGATGTACTTGAGGCCTTCATATCCGCGAACTTGATTATGGACCTAACAACATCCTGGCTAATCATCTGTGCATTTGGGCTGTTGCACGCACGATCTATCTACATCAAAGCCTTCATCCCTTGATTTTCGATGAGCTCGATTGAACGGATTAGCTGACCACTCGAAACCATAATGAGGTCGAAGAATAAACTGTTAGACCCGTCTGTCCTTAGTTGATGAGTCATCAGTTTCACACTTGCCACCCGTCTTCTCCACCGTTCCCCACTTGCGTTGGCCACATGCCTACTCTACCTATCCCCTTTTGTGTTGGAGCTCCAAGTGGTTCCTCCTCTAGCCTTTGCATGCTGGCTCCTGGTCATGTGACACATTAGGATAAGGGGGCTAAGACTTCAACACCCTCCAACCCTAAGGTTCCAAGAGGTTTCCCTATGGCCTCGTTTGCCAATTTTTCTGTTGCCGTGTTATTTTCCCTCAGAATGTGAAAGAATATTGGCTTGAGGGACCTTGATTCTACACATATTCGATCAATAATTCTTTTTAGAATCATATTTTTTGGGTTGGTTCCCTGGACCATCATCCTTATGTCTGTCTTGGAGTCACTTATAACATTCAGATTGGAAATTTGGTGGGTCTAAATTGCTAGTTGGAGTCCTTTGAGTAATGCATAAGCCTCTGCTTTATTATTGGTGTTTTTCTCGATATTCCAGTAGTAATTTAAAATTCATTTTCCTCGGGGTTCATAGAGAACCCCCCTCACACCTACCTCCCCTGAGTTTCCATTTGAAGCACCATCAAAACAAAGTGTATGATCAGGTTGATTTTGAATACAATCATCTATGCTATGAAGAGTATGAAGCTGCTAGCGCGATCTTTGCATTGAGTGAGAAGTTTTACCAAAGTGAAGGTTGAAGCTTATGATCCAAACCTTTTCTGGGTTACTCCAGTTGGACGGATCTTCTATGTTCATATATTTAATGCTCATTACCTCTGAGAGAAGCGTTTTGGCCTTGCCAACAACACTTTGGGGATGGGAACTTTTTCCCTGAATTTTTTCTTTGTTTCTTGCTAACCAGATCTGCCAGAAAATGTACTTGGGGAGGGACCTCCATAATCTTTTGAATATTGGTTTTCCCCGAAAGGTGCCCTGGTATAATTTTTCCCAATTTCCCAAGCAGGGTTGTAGATAAGAAGGCCATCTTATTTGTTGATTTAGATCTCCATAAGTAGCGTTCCAGACTGTTGTCGAGAAGGGGTAGTCCCAGAAGAGGTGTTGGATGATGTCTTGACTATTTTAGCAAAGGGAAGAGTTGAAGGGATAGTGGAAACCTCTTTTCATAAGGTTTTCTCCCATTAGGATTTTTCCATGTGCTAGGGACCAAATAAAGATGTTTATTTTGGGCAGAGCATCCTGGATCCAAACATTTTTTCATTTTGTTGAAGTCTGGATCACCCTTAAAGAGGAGAGAAGAGTGTTGTATCCTTCTTTTACTGAATACCCATCTGTTCCCCAGCCACGACTGTCTGGAATATCTCTGAGAATAGGTGTTGCTCCTTTAAGGGATGAGATCAAAACTTGATCTTGATTGGACATTTGAGCGGGGACACCTCCCAGAATCCACTCCTTCCAACTACCATTTTCGTTCCATATTGAGATGTCGAAGAGAGTACGTTTTTGCTCGGCAATCAACCATCTTTTCAGGTCCCCAAGTTCTACCTCTCGGGAGGTGATATCAACTCCCCAAATTGGATCTTTCCATAGCCCGATCAATTTTCCATTTCCAAGGATCCACGAGAGATGCTCCTTAAAGAAGGGAATTGCAGCTCTTATGAGTTTCCAGATTTGTGATCCAGGTTGGGAATCAGGCATGTTGTCCATGCATCATTTTCTTCCTCCCAACCTATATTTTTTTATTATAGATTAACAGACTAACTTAGATTATGCTTGTTACAATTTATAGGGATGTCATTTACATGGATGCATTTGAAAAATTAAGTTGACATTTAGTTGTTTCAAGAGATCTTAATCTTCTATTATAATAGATAAAAATAGCAAAAGCTACACTTTAATGATATTTCCAAATACATAAGTTTTTAATTTATAATTTATTAAAGAAATTTTTTAAAGTTTCATAATCTAAATATATTATCCAGGTCATGGAAATTAGCCGAAGGCAGGTTTTTTCGGTCGGTCTGTGAAGGCGGGTCGTTCGTCCTAACAAGTTACTAGTTTCGCCCGCGGAGCACTCTGTCCCAGGTAATTGAACCTGTTTGTTGGCTTTAATTCCGAATCCGACCTTTATCTGTAAAAGGCCATCATTCCATCATTAATCAGGGATCTAAAGGTCCACGGTGTCGGAGGCATATTTTCCATCCACATGTCTCGAACTCTTTGTTTTATTTAGCCAACTCAATTATTTTATGCATGTAAGTTTATTCCTTCCAATCAGGCAGGGTGTTGCCTCAGAGGCTTATGCAGGTGAAGTCAACCCCTATTCTAAATACATTAGGCGGACAACTCGTTGGTTCTTTTTTAGTGGTTCCGGTCGATCTAGTTATTTCGGGTTTCTGGCTTCGGAGTTTGGGAGTGCAGTGGATAGGGTTGTGAGGTGTGTTGAGATGTGGGGTCCCAATTTCTTTTCAAGGTGGGTCCAATTTACAAGCAGTATGCCCCATCTAGTTTCAATCACTCCAATTTGGCAATCAATATTATATTATTTCTTATTAAAAAACCTTTATATAATAATCTCCAAAATTCACAACATTATTTGAAAACTTGACATCAAACATTTATATTATAATAAATATTTCAAATATTAATTTATTTAAAAAAAATATCTATGAAACTTTTTATAATAAATCTCTCCATGTATCTTGCAAACATTAAAGACGAAGAATAACTAAATAAAATATCCTCATTATTCTCTTTTCTCTTAAATACGACGATTACATAAAAAACAATATGCAAAATTTTAAAATATGTATGTCCTTGTGTATCTTGCAAACATTAAAGACGAATGTAATTTTTTTAACAATTAAATAAAATATATTCAATGGAGAGAGCATTTCCTAAGGCAGAGTATGTGCCTATCCATTATGTAAATAATATTATTGTTTCTCTTATTCATAGTAGTAATAATAATAATAATTTATTTTTTAAGATCACAATCAAGTTAGATATCAAATTGGTGTATGTGATTTTTTTGTTTTTGGGACAAGGAACTTTCTTTACTTAACGATTTGACTGGTAAAATCTACAAAAATATGCATACCCTACCTCTCTCTGGATTTAAACTTATGACCTCTTAAGACGAAACACATATTCTTAACTATTAACCCCACTCAAACTGTATAAATATAAATATGTGATGTGTACCAAGTTTCAAACTAAAAAACTTTAAAACACATATAACTAGGATAATAGAAAATAACTATAAGTGCTAGTGAATGCATTGACGAGTTTCATTTTCTCGTCTCCAATTATCCCTCATTCATTTAATGAGCCTCCACCTTATCACAAGTATCTACTAGACCATACAAGCATATCATTTCGGTTTGGAAACTGCCAAGGGTTTAAAAGAGAGTGCAAAGGTTAATTCGTAGGGTACTATTGGGATTTCCCTAGCATTTAGTGGAATCTTGCTGTTTATATATCCATTTCTCGTTGTAGAAGAGCATGCTAAGGTTAATTCGTAGGGTACTATTGAGATTTTCCTAGTATTCATAGGAAGCTCGTTGTTTAGATATCCATTTCTCTTTGTAGAGGTTAAATTTGTAGAATATTCACAAACTTAAGGGATTGGTGATTTGGATAATTAGAAACTTAAAATGATCGGATTTTAGATTTTCAAAACTAAAAATACTATTATAATCATGCATTTGCAGGCTATATGCCCTTTCCGTCTTAGACCAACTCACTTGGCCTTCCAACCTACTAGTAAGGACAAACCAACTTTTATTAGAGATCTTATTACATGTTATTTACAGATTTTTAAAAATTGAAAAAGCTCTCTAAAATTGTAATAATATGGAAAACTAGACATAACAATTCAAGAATATAAAATATTTATGTAAAATACTATATTTTAAATTTGCAGATTTGACAAACTTTAAAGATTTATATCTCAAGAAAGGTTCATGTTTATATTGAAAAATACAAGAGGAAATATAAGTTAGGGTTGTCACAATTTTCGATAGGGTTTGCAGATAATGTGAAGAACTATTGGTCTTGAAGAAGTTCAAATGATTTGTTATGGAAAGTTTTGAATTCAAGTAATAAGTTGGACGTGTTTCTACTCCTGTTGACTACAAACCATTTTTAAATATTATTTATGGCATATTTGATGTCTACACTTGGCTTTAAAAGTTGGCTTTGTTTACCCCCTATGTCTTCCTTATTATTTCTACCCAACCATAGATGTGCAACATGATTTGGTCTCACTGAGAAAGATTGAAAAAGATGATTCTTCTTGTACCCTTATGTGTAGTGGAACATACATGGGTTCTTCAACGACTTTCATAGATTAGTCCATGCTAGGTTTATCTACCTCGAATGACATTAATTTCAAAATGTATAGTAGAACAAACAATTACGAGGAAATCTTAGAGAGGTGAGATCAACATTTGGATGGAAGGAAACCTCCATTAATGTGGATTTGAAAATGGCTTCAAGAGCCAATGAGGAGAGGAAAAGTTTAAATGAGGAGAGGAAAAGTTTTGATGCTTTATAAGTGGTTGAAATGAATGGAAGAGTGTCTTAGATAGATTCTCTTCTAGGGGGATTTCAGGGAGTTTTAGGATGACTGGAAAATGCACTGTCGGGCTCAAATGCAAGAGATGTTTGAGGGATACTATGTTGATCTATCAACTTGTCGTAGAGGTTGATGGATCAAATCACAAGACAATACATGAACATTGTCATATTGTGAGTCATTGGTTCGTATGGCTAACTCATGCCTTCTATTGGGTATTGAATGCCATGGATCAACGTTATTTGTTTCAAGATGTTCTTATGCCCTCCAAAAGATGGATTGATTGATTCAGGCGGAAATCGGTGGCCACCACCTATTCCACTGGCTCAAAACAGAGGTTTCCACCTTGGCAGTTTTTCTACAACATTTCGAGTCATAAACTTCTGGGCCATTTTGAGGCCCTAAACAACATTTTTTGGACCCGCCACAGTCACATTGTAGGACTTAGCCAATGTGATGGTAAAATGTGTATTCCTCGGATAGACCTTTCAAACTATCTATCATGCACCCCAAACATAGATCATATGCAAAAGTTACTCCCTTGGGAAGTTGACGTACCAACTTACCCCATCGAGGCCCACATGACTTTTGGCGTTTCATCTTTCGGGGATAGGATTTTGGATTTTCTTCATGTTAAAAAGTCCTCTAGAGCCTCATTGTAATCTTCATCATCTTCTTGCAAATGAGTGTGGCCATCACATCTCTTCTCAAAGATAAGCTTCCACCATTCTAGCGAGTCATTCACTCTGTAATTTTACAGTTTCTGTAGATTCTCTCATTAATAAAAATTGTGCATTACTATATCTCTGTGTTTATTGAAACATTTATGTGCATATCACAATGTCTCTGTATATTACATTGCTATATCTTTGCCTTCATTTCGTTCTAAAAAATAATCTAGATCAGTGGTATCAGCGCATGTTGCTCATTGTCGTTTCTCAGTGCATGTCGCCGACGAGGTCGGGGTACAGAGAGTTGGGTCTCGAGCTAGTTTCCCTTGAGGAAAACTGCTCTTGTCATCCCAACTGGCCTCCCATGGCGGAAGAAAAGAGAGATGCAGGAGCAAAGGATCCCATCAATTTGTTGCTCGCAGAAGCCCTCGCGCAACAGAGGAACGAGATGTTGGAGAATTTTTCCCAAATCCTTCAAAGGTTGTCATCAATAACAGGCGCATCTTCATCAAGAAGTCGCTTTGGAGACGCTACTCCATTCAAGGTACAAGTTAATTTTGATATTCCCGTATTTGAAGGTCATATCGATGTGGATGCTTTGGAAAAATGGTTAAATTTGATAGAAGGTTATTTCTCTGTTCACAAATTTTCTAACAAAGAAAAGATCACCTTTGCGCTCCTTAAGGCTCTCCCCCATGTCAAACATTGGTGGGAAACTTACTGGGAGCAGAGTTCCACCGAGGAGTCTGGAATATTTGGGGCTGAGGCCACTTGGGATATTTTTATGGATGCGGCCAAGGAGCAATATTACCATGTGGGAAACTATTATGACCAGTACATCAGATGGACCACACTGCATCAAAAGCGAGACCAAACAGTGTCAGAGTTCACAAATACCTTCCATACCTTGCGCACCAAGCTGGGTATCAAAGACTCTGATCAACATCTGGCTATGAAATATCGTGGGGCTCTACACAGGTACATTCAAACCGAAATGGAGTTTCTGGACATCTCATAACTGGGAGCCGCTTATAGATATGCTGTCAAAATTGAACATAAATTTAAGCAACAAAACAAGAGAGAATTTGGGTCTGCAAATCCGCAACAACCAAAGTATGGTAAAGGCATCCCTAACTCACAGAGAAATCAAGACAACCAGTCCAAGCCACAAGAAAATAAGGGTAACAGGAAGACGAAGGACACTGGGAAATGGTGCGACTTCCACAAAATCCCATGGCACAACACTGATGAATGTCGCTCAAAACAATCATTGGTGGTCGAGCTCAAAGAAACAAAATTGAGCCTCGACTCAGACTCTGATTCAGACACTAATAAAATGAGACATATAATTGATGCATAACCAACTACTACTGTCATGGCTGCAACAATCCAACCAGAAGAACTAGAGGTTCCTGAGGAGGGGGAGCACCTCTTCCATTCACAAATGTGACTGAAGGGGACCCCGCTGCATTTCATTGTTGATAGCGGAAGCCAGAAGAACCTCATCTCAAAAGAGGTCATCAAGTAGTTGGATTTTACGACAACCCCACATTCACAGCCATACAACATCGGATGGCTCCACCAAGGACGAGATCTTCATGTCAGCTAGCAGTGTTGTCGGTCATACGACATCAAACCCTTCAAGGATGAGGTATTGTGTGATGTTTCCACACTGGAATTATGTGATGTTCTATTAGGCCAACCATATATGTGGAGGCATCACGTTGTTTATAAGGCTCGACTCTGTAGCGCCATTGTTACTCTGGGGGGTCAACACTATAGGATACCAGAGGTAGTTCCGACTACTGTATTAACAAAACAGTGCCGCAAATTAATCTCTCATACCGCCAAGTTTATCCTCTTCACCACCTGGTCAGAAGAAAAGGACACTACAACCACTACAGCCTCGGCCCAAGAACCTTCTATCCTACAGACGCATATCAATAAGATTGTAGAAGAGCACCAAACTATTCCTATTGCACCTACGGGGGTGCCTCCGCACTACCTAGTCAAATCAAATTATGATAAATCCCTTCATGTTGCATCTTCATTGACAGATTCCTGCCACACTTAGGCAGATCATGCAACCACATTCGTTCATAACAACCTTCAACAAGTTAAGCAAGGTAGCTTCTTTAGCAAGGCAAACAGCTCACCAAAGTTCAGATTCAACAAAAGCTTCCCTGGGGACCTGACACAATGGAGACCATTGCTTCCTAAGGGGGGAGGATTGATCTAGGCGGAAATCAATGGCCACCCACCCATTCCACTGGCTCAAAACATGGGTTTCCATCTTGGTAGTTTTTCTACAACATTCCGAGTCCTAAACTTTCGGGGCCATTTTGAGTCCCTAAACAACATTTTTTGGACCCACCACAGTCACACAATAGGCTTTAGCTAGAGTGTGGCAACAAAATGTGTAGTCCTTAGATAGACCTTTCAAACGAAGATCATATGCAAAAGTTACTCCCTTGGGAAGTTGACGTACCAACTTATCTCGTGAGGGCCCACATGACTTTTGGCATTTCATCTTCCGAGATTAGGGTTTTGTATTTTCTTCATGTTAAAAATGTCTCTAGAGCCTCATTGTAATTTTCATCATCTTCTTGCGAATGAGCGTAGCCATCACATCTCTTCTAAGAGATAATCTACCACCATTCTAGCGAGTCACTCACTTTGTAATTTTACAGTTTCCGTACATTCTCTCATTAACAAAATTTGTGCATTATTGTATCTATATGTTTATTGCAACATTTATGTGTATCTCGCAATATCTTTGTATATTTCATTGTTATATCTCTGCCTTCATTTCGTTCTAAAAAATAATTTGGATCATTGATTATGTATTAATGATAGTGATTTAATGCATATCATTTATCAATTAATAAATTGGCAACCACGGTCTATATTTTACCGATTTGAGTTAGGTAGGGAATAGATGTAACAATTAATATGAGTTGACTATCAATTAATAAAAGGTGCCTTGGGTCCTAAAAGGCACTTAAATGTCTAATCTTCTTTATTTTGTGTTTAGTGTTTAGGTGTTGTTCATGTTTTTGGTGCATGTAAGTTGTAAGGTGACATCAATTTGGGAAACTGCTTGATTTTGTTGAGAAGTTGCTGAATTTGATTGTCGTTATGTACTGAAAACTTTTTATATTTATTATAATATAAATGACATTTTTCTTGACGAAAAAAAAAGTGGTCACCATTTTCTATCACTTAACAACTAGCACTTTATGATTTTTTCATAATTTTTACTTTTGTGTTTATGTTTTGAAAATAACAATTAGAACTATATTATCAAATCAATACTTATCATAAATAATATTATCAATTTTTAAAAACAAATTTAAAAAAAAAAATTAAAAAAAAATTTTCAAAATATTTTATTTAATAAATAATTTTTCCCATTAAATTTTTTCATAAACCCAATGATAAGTCAAAACTAAACAATATTTTATTCAGGACAACCACTAATAATAAGGAAATAATGTGGTGATACTGAAGGTGTACGGATTGGCATAATGGTTTTATAGATGATGTGTACTTATGATTTTTTATTCCGTGATTGCTGCATTTATTAGTAAAAGCATCAAAATGTCACAATGTTTAGAAATTTAAAATTTCTCCCCCCCCCAGCATGCACAATCCTTACATCCAATCATTGTGATGTCTTTTATCCCAACAAAATAAAGTCATATATCTTTTAAAATAAAATAAACAATTATAAAGAATATGATAATATTTGAAATCCGTAATAAACATTTAGTGCCCGAAAAGAGAACCACACTTGCATCTTTCCTCATTATATGAGTTGCTTTCATTACATCATTGTCATTATCATTGTAATAGATGATGCAGTGAATTTCCTTAAATCTGTTGGTTGTGGTTTTTTTAAAATTTGTTTTAAAAATTTATCAAGTTTGTTTATATATAAAAATTAGATTGTAGTTGAGGTATTCATATGCAATGATTACATTTGAAGGGTGGATCTTAATTTTAGTTGGAAGGGCATATAATTATCTAATCCTTCAAGAATGAAAAGTTAAAAAAATAAATGTATTTCGATTGACAAGTGTATATTAAGTAAACCCCTCATAAAAAGAATTGCAAAAATAAAATATCATCCTTCCAAATCTTTACAATCTTGAAAATTTAAAGAATGGTTACCTAAAAAGTTATAAAATTTTAATAAAACTTCCAAAAAAAGGAAAATTTTCTTTCAAATTCATAATATCTACAAAATTATTGTTATTTTACATAAATGAACACATTTTAATAAAAGATAATAAGCAAACATATTATTCTTCGGAATTTGACATTAAAAATTTGTGATTGGGATCCCAATTTATCGTCGAGATTGAAATTTTTCCGTGGATGTGAATGAGATTGCAGCCAATTGTTCAGATTGATATTTTTCCATGGTTGTTTTGTATCAAGAGATTTAAAGAAAAACTCTCACATCGTAATTTAATGTTGATAAAATTGCAATTTTAAAATGTTTAGGGATTGAAACCAAAATCACTGCTTTAAAAATATGCTTTAGGTAATCCACTTTTATTTGAAGTTGATTAAGAACCTAAGAGGCTAGCTCTAAGCATTCTCAAGAAAGAAATGATAATGTGTTTTTTTCTATGACAAATTGGAATTTTGAAACAAGAAGTTTCTACCCAAAACATTATGTGCAAGATTTTATACACGAACCTGTATCTTTAAAATTGCACAGAGGTATTAAAAGAAATGCACAAAGGTATTAAAAGAAAACAAATATTTCTAGTTAGAAAAATGAATACGTAAACAAAATTTGTTGTAGAATCAAATAAACATAATGTCAGGCCTTTACTCACAAATTACAATAAGCAAGAAAAATAGCCCTGACCATAACAAGAGAAGGTATAATCTCGAGTTTGTACAACTACTCAATGACATAAACAATCATGTGCTTGAAACACTGAAAAGTATCCATATCTCAACCTCAGTCTTCCAACACAGTGATAAGTAAGTGATGGAATGAATTAGTAGGTAAAATATATGAAAGAGTAAGGGAGTGTGGGAAGAAGAAATATAATCAAAATCCATAAGCATTACCTTTACAAGAAGATGGTGCACACAAGTTTCAACTTCCTGCATTGATACCCATTGCCAGAAGTTCTCTTGCAAGTTTAATTCTGCAAAAAATGTTGGAGAAACATAGCTTAAATAGAATTAAGAAGCATGTGTGGCTTGGAGGGAAATGAGATTGTGAAGTACACATAATCCTTGCAACTGTGCACCCACTGTGATGCCAACTTTCCAGATTTAAATAAAGAAACTTAAAACCACCGCCATCAGGTCGATTGATCGACTCCATTTTAAAATTTTCTAGCTAAGCTAACTATGAGTTACGAGACTGCATTGAATAAGCAGTAGATACAAAAGTGCCAATTTCTAGTGCATTGGCCAGGATGAAGGCATGTAAAGTTACGGTACATTCCAGTGTGTTACATTGGAATCAATGTCATGTTCACGCGACACACCTATTTCCTCCATTTTTCCCACAATGTTAATGTGATTGCATTTGTAATTTTGTTGAGGGTTAGTTTATAGAGTGAGTCAATAGGGTTTCATGTTTCCCAGTGCATAGAACTGCCCAAGGCTCTGAGGTCGAGAGTTCAAAGCTCAGGGAGCTGCCAAGGAATTTAGAAACCCAGTTCAACATGTGGTCATATTCGTAGTGCCATAATCAAAGTCCGTATGATCGATTTCTACAAAGCCAAATTTTATGTTGGATTGAGTGACATAAGAGTAAGGAGCATGACAAAAAACAAATTGTCATCCATCGTACTTTTAGCCCAAACAATTTTTTATGTTTATCAATTCTTTAAAAAAACTTAAATACAAAGCTCACCTAATCCATTCAAACATTTATTTGAAAATATATTGAGCAATAATGAACTTAGAACTTTGCCTATTTTAATAATTTAATTCAACATAGATCTTATTGAGTTATAAATTTATTAAAATCCCAAGCAAGGAGGCTCCTTATAAAACTACGACAATATTAATGCAAGTCAAAATGCAGTGTCAAAACTAGTTATGCCCCAGCAGAAATGCAGGGGATGTAACTATGGGTTACTTAACTTACTCATGTAGTCAACACTCAAAGACATAGCTCTTGAAAGAATGTTTAACACTTAACACCTATTAAGTTATGTTAGCATGAAGTAAATTTTGGCATGGTAATAGGAAAATAGAATGGGAAACATTAGAAATGGATGCTTATTCATGTTAATGACAATTCTAGTCTAGTAATAGAGCCCTCCACGGACAACCCAGGTTTTGAAATTCGAGAATGTTGTAGAAACTTCCAGCCTAGAAGATCTGACCCTGGGCTCAATGCAGAATGAGGGGCTTGCCAGTGGTAGCTACTTTGTTTGGTTGGTGAATGACATGTACTGTGTAGTACATACTAATAACTATCCATATCAAAGAAAAGAATAGTCATTAATTTGCCAACTCTTAGAATTCAGATCCTTAAATATAAATATAAATTTTAGATTTGGTAGATTCCTGGTGTATTTTAAAATTAATATTGGCGGGTTATTTAAAAAGTAGCCCTTTCTTTGAGAGATTTTAATTAATTTTTCACTTCTTAATAGACGTGCACAATTTAATTCTTAATTTTTTTTTGAAGGGAAAATTTGGACAAACCCTTCTCTGATGTACTGGAAGCCTTTAGAAAGGTTGGGACGGGTTCAAATTTGATCGTTGTTCACATGTAAGATATTCTTTTATGGTTTTCAAAGAGCTTCAATTAACAATTGGCTCACGAAAAGCAAATATGTCACAAACGAGATTTGAATTTAAGTGGGGAGGATAATAATTTTTCCTCTTGACCACTTGAGTAAGACCCAATTAACACACACACACACACCCAAATCTAAGGGAGTAATCTAATCTTGTATCAAACTTTCATCTAGTGGTCATAATCTAGTAATACAAAAAGTCATATTTCTCATCAATTCATAGTTTTGATCAAACTTTTGGTGATTTGGGTCAACTTAGAATTGGGAAAAACACTTAAAGGCATTGTTCCACCATGTACAAATCTTGGATCATGCTAGAAGTATACTGATGCCTCAAATTTCTATCAATTCTTATCAGATTTGTGACTAGAAAAGAAGATCAATTTGCTACAAGATTAGCTTACTCCTAGTGTAGATTTTGATATACTTGATGCTCAAATGGGCATACCCTTCATCTAATACATTACACAAATTTATAGACAACACTTTTGTGCCATGTCATTCATTCATGGTGCACACATATTTATAGAATTGGACTTTTTTTTTTCTTCATTAGTGGTTTGACATCTAAAATTGCTTTGGTCTAGTCCCCTGGGTAGTCATAAATGACCCACTCATTGCCACATAGAGGGCCATTACCTTTGTACCCTTCACCCAACTCGAATCTATAAAAAATAGACATATGTCACATAAAAATATCTATCGTTGTAAATACATACTAATAAGCATTCACACTTCAACAATCAATTATATTTATGGGTCATTTACATTCCAATGATATTTAAGGCACATGGTCTCATCATTATTACAGGATAATAATGGTTAAGATAGAGTTTAAAGGTCCCGGGTTCTTAGCTCGGGTGGTTGGGTAGCATGTTTGTATCATTTCCACCCAGGTTCAATTCTCACAAAGTGGACATGTTGGCCCATTGTGATAAGGCTAGAAGGGCAGATACCCCCTGGGATAGAGGTTCCACCCCGGTGAGCTTCGTCTCGACCCTTGCTAAGTCATAAATTTACTGCTAGGCATTGGCTTGTGGGTTGTTGGAACTAGCCTAAGGATTATAGTGGAAACCAACCAGATTTGAACCTAGGCCTTGCCTAGGTAATCCAAGTGAGTTACCCATTCCTCTAGATCTAAAAAAAAGATAGTGTAAAGATTTATTAGAAATAAGATAAATAGTTAATGATGATGACAACATTACTATCCGTTGAGATCAATATTGGTTCATTCAACCTTAGTCAATGAAAAGGTTAATTATTTTATTTTATTATGTTATTTCAATATCAAATTTCATGAAAATACGATTATCGGTTTCCTTTTTATTTTCATGCATTACCACATTATTAATATCAATAGTAATACAAATGTTTTGAAAATAAAATCTAATATTCATTTTTTTCAATTTTAATATTTTTAATTTTGATTCCAATAAATACAATTATGAATTATGTTAATGCTGAGATTATTTATTGAGATTACATATTATATTATAAATGTTTTCATAATTTCTAACAAATTTATATATTTTCAATATAATAAAAAATGTCCAAACATCGATGAGCTCTTACTGAATGTTGATAAAGGTATTGCATCCATATTTATGAATACCTTTAATCACAAATCTAAATTATTTGAGCCCCTATCATCTTCCTCTTATAAACCTCTTTCCAAGAATCCCATCAACACAATCAACAAAATCAACAAAATCACCAATATCTTCATCTTATAAACCTCTTTCTAAGAATCCCATCAACAAAATCACCAACCTAGTTACCAATGTCATTAAGGCGCCCTCAGATCCCACTACAAAAAAGTGTTTTATTCCTCACAACTACAATCTCCTAAAGTTTATGGGAAACTAAAAATCCACAAGAAAGATAACACTCTCAAACCCATTGTTAGTGCAACCAGAGCCCCTACCCATGTCATAGCTCGATTCCTAGATGATAAAGTTCAACACTCTTTCGGATAAACCCTTTTATTTATAAAAGATTATATTGACTTCATCCACAATTTCATAATTTCCATCTTGATGAACAAGACCTCATGGTTAGCTTTGATGTTTTTTCTTTATTCACTAAAATCCTTGTTCTCGAAGCTCTTGACCTCATTGCTAAGTTAGTTGATCATGAAATCTTAAATATTATTAATATTTGATTGAGCTCTACCTTCTTTAGTTTCAAAGGTAAATTCTATGAATAGATTGAAGGCACAACTATGGGATCATGATTATCCCTTATAGTGGCCAACATTTTCATGGAACATTTTGAAACATTAACCCTAATAGTTTCCCTCTCAAGCCTAAGTGTTGGTTTCGGTTTATTGATGACAACCTTTGTAAACTGGCTCCATGTCTAATCTTCGCTAGATTTATTTTGTGACCATATTGATATATTATCTCCTCACATTTGATTTACTATGGAAACCCAAAAGGAAAAATCTCTCCCTTTCCTGGATGTTCTAATCATCCATCAACATGATAGTTTCCTTTCCCACCAATTTTATCGCAACAAGATTCATACTGATAGATACCTTCATGTTCAATCTTAACACCACTCAACTCAAAATCCGACATTCTTAAAAATCTTATTTCCATAGCCATTCACATTTCCGCTCCCTAACACCTAATCAAAGAAAGATCCCACCTTAATAATGCCCTCCAAGCCAATCACTATTGTATTTCTCAAATCAATAGAAAAGAGTAACATTCAAATACTTCGGAATGCATGTAACTCTTAGCAATCCTAAAGATTTGTATTGGCAACATACAGTTCAAAAAATTAAAAAAAAAATGCAACAATGGGGCTCAAGTGGCTAAACTCAGTGGCAAAGTGGTATTGATTAATTTAGTGTTATCAACCTTGTGAGTGTATCATGGATCAACTATGCTAGCTTCGACATGGATAATGAAACAAATCAAAAGAGAAATCAAGAAGTTTTTATGGAAAGGAGGGAAGACCAATACCACGAAGTATCATCCAATTAACTGGAACATGGTGAGAGATCCAAAGGAGAATGGTGTGTTGGATATTAAAGATCCACTAATTATGAATCTAGCATTGGGTCAATAATATTGTGGAGATTGGTGATGGGGGAAAAGGAATGGTGGAAGACTCTATTTCATAGAAAGTATCTCCAGCGCAACATGAAGAGAAATTTGGACCATCCAATCTTGGAGGAGAGAGGATCATCCATTTGGAAACTATGTAAGGACAACTCACATCATTCAAAATCATTTAACATGGATTTTGGGAAACGCAAGACAAACAAAAAATCTAGGAGGATGGAATCATGGGGAAGCTTCCATTCATCTTCCACTGGGGATTAGCTGGAATAAAAGAATGGTTGAAGGATTAGAGAATCCTCACTCTTTATGAGTTATCAAGGTGGGATCAATCAGAGTTAGGGAAATGGAAAGGATGGGAAGTTGTTATCTCCCCCAGATTTGATAAAGACTTGATTGCACTCTCACATTTCTCTTTTGTGTGGAATGACCCATCTAAACATTTATACTTAGGCTAGTAGGGGCTAGGGCCCTTAAGGAAGAATGTATATAGTCAAGAAAGGATACTTCTAAAACTTAAAGATTCCCCTTCCCCAAGGTTAGCATTCTGGAAGCAAATTTGGGAAGGAGAAATTTTGTTGAAAGCGAAAATCTTTTGTTGGATTATGGCCCATGGTAGTATTCTAACAATGGAAAACTTGGGGAATCAAAGGGTCCAAGGTCCATTGAGATGTCCTTTGTGTTGCATGGTTAAATAATCAACATGCATCTCTTCATGGAGTGTGGCTTCAAAAAACCAATATGGCAAATTTCCTTTGTTGCATTGGGACAAAATGTGATCTTACCCCAAAATTGGAAAGAATTTTTTATAATATGGCACAAAATGTGTAAGGCACATTTTAGAACAAACCTCTCCCAAAACAAGTATGGTTGGCAATGCCAAAATTCTGGAGTTGGAAAATTTGGTTGACAAGAAATATATTTATTTTCAACTAGGAGAGGCATTCTCCAAGACTAGTTGCAGCTCACGCACGAGGATTAATTTCAAAGTTGATTTTATTTAAGAGAGTAAAAGGGAATAATTTTTTTGCTTTCCACTATGGCTAAGGGATATTTTAATTGGGGGAGCACCAAGGCCCAAAATTTCCATCAGTAGACCTTGACTAGCATCCTTGTGGCAGATCAAAATGGAGGAGAGTGAATCTCAAAGATGGAAATTTGAGAAGCAATGTATTATATTCTCTGATGGCACCTCCAAAGACAATCCAGGGGTAGCAAGTCTAGGGGTTGGAGGGGGGTCACCATTGATCCTGAAGGAAACCAATAAGCTTGGTCTAGGAATTAGGTGAATCCTCTAACCACCACACTAAGGTGCTATCGTTGTATAAATGTCTAAAAATTCTCAAAGCAAGGGGACTTGAAAACTTAATTGTAATAGGGGACTCCTCAATCATAATCCATCAATGTGAAACCAATTGATTAGTTATAAATCATGCCTCTCCAAACTGATATATAGAGTTCAAGGGGTGGTGAGAAGTTTTGAGTCCATTGAGTACTATAAAGTTTTGACAACTTTTAATAGCTCGACTAGTCTTAAAACAAATGAGGTGGTTGCATAGTGTTGATATTATGGTAACTGCGGGAGGTATTTACCTCTACGTGTAAACCTGACGAGAATATAATATTCTAGGAAGCAAG
This sequence comes from Picea engelmannii, assembly GCA_009831015.1. NCBI lineage: Eukaryota > Viridiplantae > Streptophyta > Pinopsida > Pinales > Pinaceae > Picea > Picea engelmannii. Next base: position 157,221 of record ML797804.1, on the reverse strand, counting down.
AAGAAACCCTAATTGATTGGTTAATAACCCTAGAAGACAAGTCGGCTCAAAGGAATGACTTGTATTAGGTTATTAGTCTCCAAGAGAAGAAGTCGGCTAAAGGAAATAATGTAAACTAAAGAATTAGTATCCAGAATGAGAAGTCGGCCCAGGCAGTCTGCCAGATTTAGTATAAATACAGAAGGCCAGTCTTCATTTTGGCAGGCATTCTCAAAATTGCAGAGCACACTTGTGCGCACTGCAGTTGGGCGGTTTTGTGCACAAGTTTGGAAGAGAGATGTCGTTGCAGCTGCTGCAACTAGCAGTTTTCGTTTTGGCTTGGACTATCTCTTGGTTATGGTTTGGACTATCTGATCAGCTCTTGTTTGGTGCGCTATCCTTGGAGAAAGTTGCACTACCCTTTGTTTGGCTATTTAGCCTAGGTTTTGCTTCCAGAGTGATTCTCTGTCAAGGTTAAGGTGCTCGGAGGGTGGCTTTTGCCTATGGTTGGGTGACAATAATGATATTGTCTATGGTAAAACGAGCACATCCATCATATTATAACAGGTCATGGGCCCACACCTCCTTCATTTAGTCTAACCATTGGAAGGGAGCATAGCCATAAGGATATTAAGCTCGTTGAAGAACTGTCGCTAGGGTTTATAGCAGGAGCAGTCACCAAAGCACTACCGATAGAGTTACTAGCAGGTGCAATTGCAGAAACCCTAACTCTCTCGTTGAGGCACCTTAAGTGAAGGGATTAACCTAATTTCCAGATAGACTAGTGTGTCCTAGCCGAGCGCATCTCCTGGTACTTTCAGCAAGCCAAGACATCAAGTTTGAGTTTTTGTCAAATCTAGGGTTGACCAAGTCAAAGCAGCCATGACTTACTCTATGAAGTCAAAAAAAAAGTTAGATGGAGATTCTAACTTTAGAGCGTGGAAGACAAGGATTGGCCTCATCCTTGCCAAGAATAAAGTGTTGGATATCGTGAAAGGAGAGATTGTGGAACTAGAGTTTGAAGAAGGAAAAGAAAAGGAACCGTAGAACGTTGCAGTTATGGAGAAGTTCAAAGACGGTGATATCAATTCCATGAGTATCATAGTGGACTCTATAAAAGACCACTTGATACCCTACATCTCCCATCTTGGCTCATCAAAGAAGATGTACGATGCCCTAACAATCCTCTTCTCAGTAAAAACAATTGGACAAGTAATGAGTATGAAGAATGAGCTCTGTGACATGAAGATGAATGATGATGACAACATAACATCATACTTTGTGAAAATATATCAGTTAAGAGATCAACTACAAGCTATTGAAGAGATCATTTCAGAGAAGGAATTGGTAAACATAGTACTCAATGGTCTTCCCAAGACGTGGGATGCATTTGCCCCAAGCATGAACACAAGGAAGGAGTATCCACCATTTGAAGAACTTTGGACTTGCTATGCTCAAGAAGAATTAAGGATCAGTGAAAAAGAGAAACCCCAAAAGAAGTACGATGATCAAACCTTCAGAACAAGGTTCAAGGATTTCAGGAACAAAAATAAGTTTGGCTCCAGGAAGAGAACAAATCAAGAGAAAGATATGTCAATGATACAATGCTTCAATTGTCAAAAGTATGGTCACTACAAGAATCATTGTCCCAAGTTAAATAAGAGGAAGGAAACACATGAAGCATCAGTTGGCGAAGAAAGGGAACCCTCAAAGAAAGCCAAGCAGGACCAAACAAACTTCTTCTTCTAAGACAAGGTAACAATACTCTTCATAGTTCTTGTAGATACCATGTTTTCGGTACATATCGTGCATATCTATTTCTTAGAAGATAATACGTTCAAAGAGAAATTATACTTATGGAAGAACAACAAGATAAGGACTATGACTATAAGACAAGCTGCAAGATAAGCCGAAATTAGAAAACAACCTAGAAGAAGTAAAGATAGAAAGAAGTCAACAATCAAGAGGAAATTGGAAAAAGATTTGTAACACTTTGTAGAAGGCAATAAGGATGCAAACGGAAGCGTGAACTCTCCTAGATGGAGGGAGCCGATTATATATTACCAAAAGAAGAGCATACATTCATACATGAAGCAAGGATTAGGAGGGAGACAATCCTATGATCCATTGAAGATGACAAAGTATATATCCATGGTAGCAGCCATGAAAAGCAGTGCGTGTTCAGTTTGACTTTAGAAGAAGTCTTCCTCAAAAAGAATCCTTAAAGTATCCGTGGTCTTGCAATGAAAGGAAGAAGTTGGAATCTTCAGAGCATGGAATCTATAGAAAACTCCATGAACCCAAGATCTAAAGAGAAACATGAGGAAGAACATGAAGATTCCAAGAAAGAAAGAGAAGCCATAACAACCAGTCATTGTATTGAGAATCACAAGATTACCAGCCTGATATGAACTCACTAAAAGAAATCAAGCAGAGGTATTGAAAGTTGTGATGAAGAAAAATTTATGAAAGAATTATGAATGTAAGCATTGCGAGATCCAGAACTAGAGGTTATCCTAGATGGAGGGAGAAGACTATGATGATTACTTGTTCCTGTACACCAGATATATCTCTACATGAGTCATTATATCGTCCACAATATCCATAGGTTGGAATTGACATCAGATGAATGCAAAGATTGTTCTCCATAATAATTGAACAAAGAGCGTATGTAGAGAAACCTCAATGCTTTGAGGTATACCAGAAAGAGACCCTTGTATGAAGATAGAAGAAGACAACTTGGTGGAGAACCTCCAATGCACAACATAAGTGTGGTGAATACTTTTATAACAGAGATATTGTATCAGAATGATTACTCAGAAGATCAGGATGATGGATTGCCAATCCATGAAAAAGATCTCATGATGACAGAAGAAGTTCCACATGGATATGTTCTAGTTTGAGCCTTGCCACAATGTTATGAGCTAATGGGGAATAAAAGATGAATCCAATAATGACACACTATATTGATCAGAGCTATATGAAGCCTTCAGAGAAAACCAGTGTTCCAGAAAGACCAAAGTACTTTGAGATCGAGAATTACATTCTCCATGATGAAGTCCAAAGAAGAGAAGTGGTTCTCCAATATATATGTATCTCCACAGATGAGCAGATAAGCAAACATTTTGGTAAAGCCTCTATCCAAGATAAAAGAGTTTGCGTACTCAAGCTAGAGCTCGTGGAGATGACTTCCCTATTGAAAAAGGAAGAGATGACTCCCAGGTCGGGAGGGAGCACTGATGCGTTATTGATTTATGGGCAGTCATTTTTCAGTTCGAAAAATGGTCTAGGATAAGCAGTTCCTTTCCAGTTCGGAAAGTGGTTTGAGATTTCTGACGGACATGCATTTTCCAGTTCAAAAAATGGTCCAGATCGAACGATCATTTTTGTAATGAAAATGGTTCGATGGATTGTTGATGTACCATAGACAACGATTTCTCATTGTGGTTAACATGGGGAATGGTCTAGGGAAGTCTCTCTTCTTGAGGGTTACTCAAGAAGATTGGCCCGCCTCGCCGGATAGTCATTCTTTCGAAGGTCACAGTTGTGAGAAGTTTCGAAGAATGGTCCGTTTTGGAGGTTGGTGTAGGACAATCATTTCCTTAGGAAATGGTATGGACAATCATTCCTTATGGCAGATTCATTCTCTCCAGGTTGCACTTTGTTTAGTGTTGGAGGAATGGCCCAGGGTGGGGAATGGTCCAGGTTCAACAATTAGGGACAAGCATTCCCTAGGGCAGACTCATTCTCTCCAGGTTGCACTTTGTTTAGTGTCGGAGGAATGACCTAGGGTGGGGAATGGTCCAGGCTCATAAATCATGACAATTATTCTTCCTTGCTTGAGCAGAATAGTCCAGATAGCTCATCATTGATGTTTGACCTTCTGAGGGTAGATGCTCTTCCAGATCTCACATATGTGAGTGGAAGAATGGCCCAGATGATTCAGTTTATATCATAACAATGTTTCTGTGTAGGCTGATATCATATGATTGTTATGAATATTGTATGTCTCTAGACAATAGATGTATACTACTGTGGTGGATGTATTCCACTGTTTGTGACTATACATCATTGATCAAGTACCTGTGTGCTACTTGGTGTGGTAGTGTACCACTGGATTGTAGTTGTGTACTACTATGGATAGACACAATTGTGTTCTATTGAATGATATTGTTCTGATTGCCTTGAAGACTATCAACAGTGTTGGAAATGATTATCAGCTAGATGAATGATCAATGGACAAAGATTTCCTAGATGGAAAATGGTTCAGGACATTTATTCTTCTAGGACATATGTTCAGATTAGAAGAATGGCTCTTGTGTCACTCTGTGGAGTGAGTGACTTATCCAACATCATGTCTAATTACTTAGATGGAGTATGGTTTCGAGAGATGATGCAACTGATGACACTGATGGTGATGATGGTGCTCATGATCTAGTCATGAGATAGTCTATACAACTATGTTGATGCTACCAGGTAAATGGTATGTTTGTGCTCAAGACCATTACCTTCAATACCTCCCTAGCTAGGAGGGAGTGTTGATATTATGGTAGTTGCGAGAGTTATTTGCCTCTACGTGTAAACCTGACGAGAATAGAATATTCTGGGAAGCAAGAAGAAACCCTAATTGATTGGTTAATAACCCTAGAAGACAGGTCGGATAAAGGGAATGATTTGTATTAGGTTATTAGTCTCCAAGAGAAGAAGTCGGCTAAAGGAAATAATATAAACTAAAGAATTAGTATCCAGAATGAGAAGTCGGGCCAGACAGTCTACTAGATTTAGTATAAATACAAGAAGCTGGTCTTCATTCTGGCAGGCATTCTCAGAATTGCAAAGCACACTTGTGCGCATTGCAGTTGGGCAGTTTTGTGCACAAGTTTGGAAGAGAGCTGTCGTTGCAGCTGCTACAGCTAGCAATTTTCATTTTGGCTTGGACTATCTCTTGGTTATGGTTTGGACTATCTAATTAGCTCTTGTTTGGTGCGCTATCCTTGGAGAAAGGTGCGCTACCCTTTGTTTGGCTATTTAGCCTAGGGTTTGCTTCCAGAGTGATTCTCTATCAAGGTTAAGGTGCTCGGAGGGTGGCTTCGGCCTATGGTTAGGTGACAATAGTGATATTGTCTATGGTAAAACGAGGACATCCATCATATTCTAACACATAGAAGTTGGGACGTTGAGTATAAATGGGGGGGTTTCCCAACATCTCTTACCTCCTATGAAATTAAGATTTATAACCATAGTTTATCCATGACAATCACATTAGTGAACAATTGGCATGTTAAACTTAAGGTGATAGGAGGGACAATAAATCCATCATGAACCTATGTACTTCTTCCACATTCTAATATGCAAAAAGGTGGGATGTGTAATAAACTCACATGGATGGATTGAAGTAGGGAAGGTGGGATTTTATTCTCTCTTTTGTATGGTCTCTATAGGTGATTTTGGAATGCTAAAAGATTTTGGTTTATAGCTCTAATCCTGTTCTCTTTGACACAAAGTTTTGGCAAGGTCTCATGGTTCAACTTTGGTTTGCATTCCTAGTTGAATTCGACTTTCGTTCTCAAATCTCGACCATATGGTTTGCCTTCATTTCAAAAGTATTGGTCGTCTCCAGTTTAGACACTGATAGGAAATGCTTCTAGCTCTATGTTTTGGTTCAATTTCAAGGTTTCAGAAAGAATGTAGGTCCATGGGCACTCTAGGCTCTCGACCCCTCATTTCGAAACTATTGGTCATCTTTAGTCTAGAAGTCGAAAATCAATACCTCTAGCTTTGGGTTTTGGTTTAATTTCAGGGTTTGGGAGAGAATGTAGGTCCATGGGCACTCCAATGGTTGTATCCCTTGTGAAATTTCAAGCCTTCATAGAGCATGCTATAGGAGCGCATATCAGATTGAGGATTTACTTGTGGCCTTCTCTCATTACAACATCATAATGACAAGTCAAATTGAAATCTTAGAGAACCAAGAATGCAAAGCTATTAGAAGTTGTGGCCCATCAAAGGAGGAAAATACAAAAAATTGAAGCATTCTTCAATATGCTTTATGAATTGGTCCTGGGTCTTACTAGGAGCTCACAATCTCTAGTTTCCCTTACCAAGATTTCTATTGGTTCCATTAGAATAGCTCTCAAGAATGAAGAAATAGTTTAGCAAGCATAAGGAGACATGGAAATAAAAAATGAAACCTTTGAGTTCAACTTTTAGGGGGACATCAAACAACATGAAGCCCTTAGTGAGCATGTTTTCTTCCAAGTCTAGGTACTTAAATGCATTGTAAGATAGTTTTATTACTAGCTCAATTTATATTATACTAGTAGGCTCTATAGTTATAATGCTAGAAATGTAAGAACTACTTAGATAATAGGTAACCATTTTGAAATTTTGGGTCCTTTTGTAACTTTGATCTCATACACTTTAGATGTTTTTCATCTTTGTTATAATTGCAAACTTTACAAATTATTTACCCCCAAGATGTCTTATATCTTGTCCACCTCCCATAGTCACCATGAAGCTCATGGGCTGTTGTTTTTATTTTTGCATATTGATTTTATTCTTGAACCTAGCAAGAATGGAGAGATAATTTTGATCTTCTAACATAGGGTTAATGGCCTCTTTGTACTAAACCATTTTTTTCTTATTCTAAGTCTCATTTTAGCACCATACATCTTATTTAAAGTTAGTTGGGACAATAATATTGACGGTGTTGATATTTTGAAGAGCACCCTATTTTACTATCCCCCAATAATGGGGCTAGGATGTAGCATCTTGAGTCCACCCTCTCTTTAGCATTATGTGCTTTTTATTAAAGTTTGACAGTGCCATAGGAAGCCTTTCTTTCTTTATGTTAGTGAACATATAATTGTACAATACGTACTTTATCATAGCCTTACTCTTCATGGGTGGGAGACCCACCTCTTAAAGAAAGTTAGAGGTAAGTTGTATTGCTTTTAATTCTAAGATTGTGTATTATAATTTACACTTGGATTTGTTCGATTTTTCTCCAAGTCTTCCTTGTTCTAAGATTGCATATTATAATTTACACTTAGATTTGCTTGATTTTCCTTCAAGCCTCCGTTGATTTAGCTTATGATGGATGTTGATTCCAATATATTTATATGAAGGGAATTCTTCCAAGATGTGGTTATCCTAAACAAACTTTGGGCAAGTGACACTTCTAGACTTAATGATTATTATCTTTGATTTATCTCTATTCACAGTAATCCCAAAGTTTGTGCAAAAATCTTTGTGAATTTTATGTTGCCTTTTGAGGTCAAAAGGGTTCCTTGCAAAGAGAACAATGTTATCTACAAATAGAAGGATGGTGATAGCTAGCCTTGCAAGGTCCATGTCTACACACCCTGCTTCATCTAAGCATGCTTCTAACTTGTCCATATAAACACCAAAAAGAGTGGGGGGGAAATGACATCCTTGCTTGATTCCTATATTACAATTAATTTCATTCGACCAACACTCATTGCGTTTACATTTGACAATGACTCTCCTATAACCTTATCATTGCAACACTCAACTCAAAGCATACCACAATATCTTCCAATCTCTTCCAAAGGTTATTTCAAAGAGTTGTATCAAAAGCTTTTATTAAGTTAATAAAACAACATAAAAGATTGTCTTTGTTATTTCAAAACTCTCCTATGACCTTATCACTGCAACTCTCAACTCAAAACAGACCCAATATCTTAATATCTTCCAATCGCTTCCAAAGGTTATTTCAAGAAACTATATTAAAAGTTCTTCTAAAGTCAACAAAACAACATAAGAAAATGCCTTTGTCATTTCAATACTCTTAAACAATAATCTCAAGTGACTAAATAATTTAAAATCAAGTAATAATTTTGAAAATTATAAATACAATTTAGCTATAAAAAAAACTGATTATAAAAATCGTATAACTTAAAAAGTTATTTTTATTACCACTTTTAAAACTAAGAATAATAAAACACTCTAAAAACATGATTTTAAAAATCAAAACACAATTGAAAATAAACTTATTTAAAATATATCATTTCATTTTTACTTACTCAAGATTACTCCTTTTTTATTTAACTTTCCTGCTAGCTAATATCTTTATATCATCTATTAAAGTCATATTAAATAGAAATCCTATTGATAACTGTTAATTATTTTAACATTAAAATTCTATCCTTGAAAATATAAGAATTTATTTACTTATTTAAATGTAAGGATTAAAAACGTTCAATGTATACAAAGATCTTTGAAATCAAGGAAAGTATTTTGCATTATCAACATCTTAAATATAATATATTACAATATCATTTTTAAAGGCTTATAAATACTTAATTAACTTAATAAAAGGCATAATATGCAGTAGAAGGTATATTCACAAAATTTAAAGTCTAAAAGATAAATTACTTAATATTCAAAATTGATAAATTGAAGAGGGTTTTCAAATACAAGATTCAGGTAAGTATTGAAGTTTATAAAATGTATTTAGAGATTTATATATGGTAATTTTGATATTAATTGGATTTAGTTAGTGTAGGATGGAGTGTTATTTTCCCCTCTAATTTATGAGTAAATTGTTGAAATAATTTTGAATCTGATTATCATTTTTGAAAAAATCATCTTTGAAAAATCTAATTTATAAGTAAATTGTTAAAATAATTTTGAACCTGATTATCATCTTTAAAACATGAAACATGTAACTTATGAATAAAACATCTAATTTATGAATAAATTGTTAAAATAATTTTGAACCTGATTATCATCTTTGAAACATGAAACATCTAATTTATGAATAAATTGTTAAAATAATTTTGAACCTGATTATCATCTTTGAAACATGAAACATGCAACTTATGAGTAAATTGTTGAAATGATTTTGAAACATGAAACATGCAACTTAAACTTATGAGTAAATTGTTGAAATGATTTTGAAGCCTGAATACCATCCTCGAAACGAGATTAATTTTTTGATCAAACCATACGAGAGAATTGAATCACTTTATATTATCAAAACACCACATTCTAACACCAGTCTCTATTAACAATTTGGTTTTAAAAGCTAACAATGGAATAAAGTAAGTTTATGGCAAAGAACATTAAACTAGCACACCAATACAAATGAGACACTGCTTAAAATCAATTTCTCTTTCTTTTGTTTTGAGCAGATAAAATTGTCCATCAGTGAATACCTGGACATCAATATAGAAATCTCATATACAGCGGAGAGGATCCCATGAAAAATCTAAACATGAAACTGCAGAAAAAACTAATTTCTCTAGCAGAGTGAAGAGACGTATACATTCTCAGAAAAAAGTGGAACAACATTTGATCTACTCTGGAATTGATATGAAAGTCAAAATTTGATCTACTCCCTCAATTGTCTACCTGGTAGATAGCAAGTTCAAGCAACTTCTGATTAAGGGCAGATCTACCCAGACATTGAAAATGAGATAAGATTCACTCAGTTGTTGGTTTTTTTTGTCACAAACTGTTCTATTGCAAATCAATATGTTGAGTCCTCGCTGCAATCAGCCCTGGATTTTGATTAACATCTCTGTATCTTTACAAGCCAAACCATATCTAGATTCATACTATTGTATAAGAATATCAAGCAACACTGAATACACAAAATATTTACTGACAAGCTCCTCCCCTGTTAGTTCAATAATAAAAAAAAGCCATACTATGATTAATAAACCTTAATCCGGACTCATTCCTACAGTCTATTATCCAGACTCCCTGAAGACAATTCATGTCTTTCAGGAATTTGGAATCCACACCCCCCCTTGGTGCTCTTCTTAATGGACCTTGAGGCTGTTCAGTCCACATCAGAATCCATCATGTGATATAGTCTAGTTTCAAAGGGTGTCTTGGACCCATGGGGAGTTGCTGATGCAGAGAATCAACAATCTGAACAGGTGCATCATATCAACAACAAATGGGGCATTGAATCAAGCCATTCTCATTGCAATCTGGACATCTCACCACACTGTTATCCTCATCAACAAGCTTGCAGCTTCCACTGCATTCCAAGCAAGGCACAAACCTCACTCCCCCACACCCATCACAGACCTTGCCTAAAGTATCAGCCGGGATCCCTTCCAGAAGCTCACCAAATTTGTCCTCTTCGTGAAGCCGCAAAACCTCTTCTGCACCACCAATGTATCTTCCCTTAATGAACAGCCTTGGAACGGGGACAATCCTGCCCATCAACTGTTCGAGCTCATTCCGGAAAGGCATATGCATAGACACATCCCTCTCACTGATGCAGATGCCATAGCTCTCAAGCACACATCTCACACTGTTGCAATCCTCAAAGGTCTTTCTGATCCCCCTCAGGGTGGTGGTATACAGCACCACTGCATTCTGCCCTCCAGGAGGGCATTTTTCCTCATAATTCTCCAAAGAGTCCTTGTTTTCTAGGACATCACCCCACGAATCCTTGAGGTCTTCCTCAAAGTTATCCAATGAAGTCTCAAACGAAGCCAGCAGCTCTGGATCAAACAGAGGGCTAGTCCCAGCACAATCCTTAAAACTATACATAGGACTAGTTCCGTTCCAATCCTTAAGACTCCACAGAGGACTAGTCCCAATGCAATCCTTGAAACTGCACAAAGGGCTAGTCCCATTGCAATACTTAATAGTACTCGTAGGGCTAGTCCCATTGCAATCCTTGAAACTATGCAGAGGGCTAGCCCCATCACAATCCTTAAAACTATACACAGGGCTAGTCCCAGTGCAATCTTTAAAGCTATCATAAGAAAAACGCACAGGGCTATCTATTCTCAAGTCTTTGAGGGGTCCATGGGAAATTTTCTTACTTACCTGTTTCTGGCAGACAGTCTCCATACCCACATTCTCTGCAACGTGCCCTTTTGTAAAGCCATTGTCTGCAATTGGCCCATCCGTAGGACTCTTTCTTTGAATAGTGTCCCTACCCACAAAACTTCTCTCCTTCAGAGAGCTAACCGGGACAACCCCAGCAGGCTTTACAGACTCAAAACCCTGTTTGGGCTTCTCGTTTTCCTTACCGAACCCGAACTTTCTCCCACCCATTGGGGAACCAGCACCCAGGCTTTTCACATTTCTGTTGACACCCAATACTTGACTGTTGTTTTCCAAGGTACCCACATTGTCAAACTCCGCTTTTACATCATGACAAGCCTTTGGGCTCTCCTCCTCTAGCCCATCCATGAGCTCCCAGATATTGATGGTCTCCATAACTTCTGTTGGCTCGGCGGGATTGGAACTGGGGACCTCCCTGCGGCTACCACTGCTCAGAATTCCATAGGAGGTGGACGTGAGAGACACCAGATGATGATGATTAGTGGTGCTGGGGTTGGCAAATATTGTAGTGTAGTCAAAGGTTTCATTTTCCTCAAGACTTTCGTTGCCCAGCTTTGCTGATACTACACAACCCATTGCTCTGAATTCCCCCCCTAATCCAGATCTTCTGCGCCAATCTGTGAACTCTGAAATCACCTGCGGATTTATAGAAGTCCTGTACTTTTTGTGGTTCTGAATCTCGTTGCTTTGTCACCTTATTTGCCGTGAATCGTACGGCGTTTTTTTACGCCTGTATTGGTAGGTACTGTTGTTACGTAGGTTGGACGAGAATTTAGTCCGTTGATGGGGGATGGCCTTGTGGGGTTTAGATGCTTTCAACGGTCTGGAGATAGTGGTTGAAATCATGAATGAATGGCCCCATTACGGCTTTAATGTTCTGTTTTTCATATGCAATGGAAATCGATTAAAGTAAAAAGTGGCTGTGATAAATGATTAGGTGGTTATATAATTGATTAGGCGCTTATAGCCGCCATTAAAAGGAAGTGGATAGTCAATCAGCATCATTTCATTGGCGTACGATTAGGATTTATCCGAAACGGTTTTTTTCCCGAAGCTATCGACGGACTCGTTTGCTCAAGTGGTTGCACTGTTTTGTGAAGAGTGTATACTACTTTTTACAGAGCAACAGCGGTAGTAAATTGGATAGTTTATTTACAGAAAGCTTAGGTAAAAAGGTACAAGTTTTTTCACCTTTTTTAAGAATTTTGAGTATCATATTCTAAATGTATGTATTTTGTTTTGGTGTTTTTCTGGCGATAATTTTTTGGTAATATTTGTTTGAAATTTGGTGAGAAATTGTTAGATCCATGGATTTGAGTGATTCTCTCTTTCTGGCGTTGTCTAACTATTTTACTAAATGGATTATGTCACCGGAATCCAGTGACATAAATCTAGGATTCCGACTACATAAATCTATATGAAATTACTATTTTGTTGTTGTTTAAAAGCTAGTTTTGAATGTAGAAATGGATTCAGAGTGCTGAAAAACCCTTTGGGACACTAGGATTATACAGAAATAATCACTCAAATCTGCAGATCTAACAATTTTCTGTGGGATTTCAAACCTTCATTGAGTCTAGCCTACGACTTTCTGTATAATGGGAGTGCCTTAGGGTTTTTCAGCATGTCCAATCTATTTCTGTATTCAAAAATGGATTTTAAACAATAGAAAATAGTGATTTCATGCATATTTATGTGGTCAGATTTAGACTAAAAAAACTAAAATCTAAAACAATTAGACATCTTTTAAAATTGATCAAATTGTTATTTTTAATGTAAAAATAGGTTCATCCTCCTCCACTACTCTTATACAACTAAATTGTATAATATTAATATGATATATGAAATTTCATTTATCTAAAATAATTTTTACCAAATTTTGAATAAAAATATCAACTTTCTTCTAATTATTTTGATAATAAAAAAACAATTCTTAAACTTTTAAATAAAAATATCAACTTGCTTCTAATTATTTTAATAATAAAAAAACAATTCTTAAACTTTTAAATTAGAAAAAAAAATAACATAAAAATATTATTTAGACCATTAAAAAAACTAATTCTTAAAACGTTTAAGTTAAAAAAAATAGTTTTAAAATGAGAAAAAATTAGCATAAAGATTTTAAAATTTATATGTACTCGGCAATAGTCAATATTTTATCTTTTTCTAATTGGGGGCAAACAAAAAGGGAGGTTAAATTCAATGGGTGCTCAAATTTATAACAAAAGAGTTTGATTGTATTAAATGAAATTGCATATATTCACTAAATAAAATTGTATAAAGAATTTAGGAGGACAGTCCATCCATCTTCCATTTTTATGGTGAATTTAAACATAAATTACATTGTTTCAATATTAAAGTGGTATATAAAATATTTTGTTTGTGAAATAGTATATTTGAAAAAAATAAAAATTATAAAATATTTTTATGAGTTGTGTAGTGCATAGTAAAACTAAAAGTTGGAGAATTCCTAAAACATTATTTTTGAGATATCTAAAAAGTTGAAGATGAAAATCACTTTTTCATAGAATGCCATGCTTTTACCCATATTACATATTAGTTTCAAAATATTTGTCACTATACCAACTTTTCTAACCTTCCAAATCATCAAAACTAATCATGAAACTTTTCTCCTAATGCTTTTATACCATGTAACATTTTAAAGAATTTTAAATAATCTTTTACCTTTCTTAAGATCCGATCCACCAATATTAATTTTAATTGATTTAACTTTCATCATCATCACTATATATATATAATTAAAAAAAAAAACCCGAAATAATTAATATGCACAATTTATAAACTTACATTGAGCATTTTTTTTTTTTAATTTTCTTCAATGATTACCAACACACCACATTTTTAGATAAAATATATAAATTATATTAAAATGATTGGGTTAAACTTAGGGATTGATTGTCAATAAAACCTCACAATCAAATATAAAATTTATATAAAAATAATTGCTCTTAAACTTAGGGAATCATTATGAATAAACATGCATCCTTATAAGATACAAAAATAATTGCTCTTAAACTTAGGGAATCACTATGAATAAACATGCATCATTATAAGGAGATGGATGCATCATTGTTTCAAAGTACATTGACATATTGTAGGAAGTGAGGTTTAGAACTTACAATATTTACATAAATTTAAATTACTTTATTTAATGAATATTTAAATTAAATAATGAGTAAATTTAATGAAAAAAGTAATTTGTTAATTGAACTTAATTTTAGTATTTGTGGGTAATGGTTCTCTTGGATCGAGTGATAGAGAAGGGTAATGATGGCCCTATCACATGGAGGGCAGAGGATTGTCGACGCATGCATGATGAAGCTAACATAGATGTGTAGTGGGGAGCTCCATGTCTATGACTCTATCTGCATAATTATACATGTCGTTGGTGGATCCTAGGGAGAGGATGCAGACCCAGAAAAATCAAGAGAGTATTGGAGCCATATTGAGACTACGTGGAAGCATACAGTGGTTTAGGGGGTGTGTTGTTATAACAACTCCGTGGCAGGCATAAGAGTCGTCGTGTGTCTATGTTATGTGGGTCTTAGAGGATTTCAAGTGATAGAAACTTCGACGAAAACACCCAGGCAAAGGGGCAGACAAGATGGGACACTTGTCGGACTCAGGGAATCCCAAACCAATGAGGTAGAGGTATGGGAGGAAAGCCAAGGAATCGTCACAGGCTAAGGAAAAAGACAAGCTTGAGTTCCAGGGAACAAGAGCAAAGAAGGACACGTTGCTAGCATAAAAACAAAAATATGAGGATTATACCCATGATAATATCCAATAGGAGATCGATGATTTGATGGGTACGATGAAGAAGAAGTGGAGTCAAACTTCCAAGCAATAAATTGAAGATGAATTCCAGTGTTGGGTGGTGGAAACAAAATTCTCTCGATCATGGGACATACATATCTTCAGGGCAAAGGAATTTTACTAGATGGAAAAGACGTTGATTGTTACTAAATTAGAATAGCAAGAGCTCCAACAACCAGAGCTTCGAGATAAACTGCTAAGATTAGAGACCAAATTCACTATGTTATGTTGACTGGTGTTTGAGCTAAGTTTTGAGGCTATTGCATGGGATCATAAATCATGGGAGGGAACAATGGAGGTTAGAGACATCTTAGACTCAGTTGGAACCAGATCCAACCCAATTATTATCGAGGGAAACAATGAGAAAAAGCCGTCAAGAAAAGACAAAGGGCCATTGCATCCTATTGATCCATGCTTGTCTAAACTTAGTCCACCCTAGCTATTTTAGCTACTTTGTTTGTTATGTTTATTGTTCTTCCTAGGAGATATTATAACATAATTAGTTGGTTATATATTTTAGATTTCTATATGACTATATGATAATTTTAATGATCTACAAAAATGTATAGAAAGTTAAAAGGAAAGTCAACATGTATATTATAGTGTTATAGGTCTAATACAATATACATCATGAAGAACATGACAAGGAGTCTGAGATTCAATCTTTTTTTTGATGAATCACAGACTGCCATGATTATAATTTTTTTGTATAAATATTAATACATAAGTAGACCAAATTCTAATTTTTTTTTCTAGTAGTTGTGGAAATAATTTATTAATTGAATTTAATTCAAGTGATTGTGAGATAGAGTACAATTATTTTTATCCAAATTCTACTCTTGTAAATAATGATGGCGATGATTAGTGTCCATTGAGACCAAAATTGGTTTATCAGTCATTGAAAAAGGTAACAAATTACTTAGATTTATTTATATTTTTATTTATGTGTTCGAAAAGCTTTAAGAGAAGCGTTCCAAGATCACCATAGTTTTGATGACTTAACAGGTTAGGAAGGTTGATATCAAGGATAATTTTAAGGATGAAAATTTGTTTTGAAATGTAGAAACCTTGGCGAATATTACTAGTCCTTTATATGTCAACTATAAATGTTTGGTGATATTTTTCTTAAAATATTCAAATTTCTAAGGATTTTATATAGTTTTTATAAAATTTTGGCGATTTTTAAGGTAAAATAATTTTGTCCTATAGAATTTGGGCGAACAATTTTTAGAATGACGAATCTTTTTTTGGGAAAAAGCATGGAAAATTAGCCCATGGGCAAAATTTAACCCCTAAAATTTTCCCTAGTCGAGATTGTGACAAATATTTTGAAATTGCAATTTAATTTGAGTATACATAGGGCACTCTAAGAGAAATTGATTTTCATCTTCAACCCTCTTAGTGTCAAAAAAATGACATGTTCTTTCATCCCACAGTGTTTTGGGAATTGTCCAATGCTCAGTTTCGCTATGCATCTCATGGGAGTTGGGTTGAATTTTAGCAATGCTAATTTTCTTCTTTACACTATTCAAAACCGAGAGATATTTTTGGTATTCTAGGTTAGGTTTGACCACCTCCTTGTAATATTTTAATTTTATTTTATCCTCTAATTCTTATTGCACCACACATTCTCCTTAAATTTAGATGTAATAATATTTTTAACAATATTAGTATTTTGCATAATGGCATCTTCCTATATCACCAATGATTTAACTAAGACTCGACATCTTTATACCATCCCTGTTTGAGTCGTTGGTGTTTTTTGCTAGATTTTGAAGCAGTTTTGGGGAGCCTCTCATCATCCATGTTGTTTATCTTGTTCTTTTACATAAAATACCTAATGATGGTCATGCTCTCAATGGGGGAAAGACTCATTTCTATAAGAAGGATAAGATAGGGTTTATTGCCTTTAATTTCGAGATTATAAGTGATAAAATTCTTTTGGATCTGATCTATCTTTCTCCAAGATTCTCTAGAGATACTACATCCCTAAACTTCACATGCATATAAGATAACATGACTGATGAGAGTATCAAAGAGGATTTTTTTCTTATCCCATAGCCAAAGGTCTGCTAGCTTACAATTGTTTTCAAGCCCATAATAAGTTTTTAACCCTCCATTTATCCTTTTCTCAATGCTATAGTTCTAATTGAGCTTGAAATGAATGTCGATTCCAAGAGATTTGTATGACAAAATTTCCTCCAAGCTATTGTTGTCATATACAAAAGTATGTATGTGATCTTTTGGGATTTAATTATCATAACTTTTGTTTTGTCAGTGTTCATAGTCATACCAATACTAGAGCAGAAGTCCTTGAGGATTTTTATTTTCTTATTACGATCATAGGGATTCCTCGCCATAAGAACAATATCATCGGCATAAAGACAAAGGATTATGACTATACTATCGAGAGTCAGGCCAATACAACCAACATTTTCTAAACAATATACTAACTTCTCAATGTATATGTCAAAGAGGGTAGGGGACAAGGGATAACCTTGCTTGACTCCTATATTACATTTAATTTCTTCTGACTATCCCTCAATGTTGCTAAACTTGGAAATATCATTCTCATATAACCTTACTGTAGTAGCTCTCAACTCAGGAGGAACTTTGAGCTCTTCTAACATATTCCAAAGGTTAGACTCAGGCATCTTGTCAAAATCTTTTCTAAAATCAATGAAACAACAAAGGAGATTTTTTTTATTATTGTGACACTCCTCTATAATGATCCTAAGTGTAACACAATAGTCAACAATTGAGTGATATCCTCTAAAGTAGACTTGGCCTTTAACTCTTTTTCCGTGGCACTCAAGCCATATGTTGATCTTCTTTTCCAAAATAATTCCATATAGTTTGGCTAAGACATGGCTAATCATAAAAGCCCTATAATTAGAGGGATTTCTTTTATCCCCACTTTTAAAGATAATGCCAATTAGGCTTTGAGTCCAAGGTTTAGGGAATATCTGCTTCACTGCTAAATTGAAGAGCTTGTGTATGTGAGGGGTGAGGATAGACCCTCTGATTTTAAAGTTTTCAGCTTGGTAGCCTTTGATGTCCTTAGCTTTCACTTTTGAGAGTCAATTAACCTCAAACTGTATGTCTTCTATAAAAAACACTTCATCCTCTATAAAAATGTTTAGAATGTTTTCCACAATAATAGGGGACTTGTAAATATTTTTTAGGTAGGAGTTCCAGGCCTTCAAGGGAATCATATTATTTTCTTTAGATTTACGAGTCAAAATTTGCCTCCAGAATCCCCTAGGATCTATCTTAGATAGGTGCAAAAGCTTCTATTTCTTTCTATTCATGTAGTTCTTTTCCCCCCTTTTAATTAGGTCCTTGAATATATTTATCTTATTAGATTTTAAAGATTCATTAAAGGCATCCATAATGACTTTTCTAGCAATTTTACACTTGTTATCATACCAAGGGTTGGTTGTCTATTATTCCTTTTACATAACACCTCGATAGAGAATTTATTAATGAAAATAGAAAGAGTTGTTGTAATATATTATACTCATAATAACTATATTGTTATAACAAATTTAAATCTTATTATTATACTATATTAAAAATTTTGATGCAGATATTTTAATAATACTAATACTAATACTACTAATGATAATCATTTATTTTTAAAGTCAAAGCCACGCCATATACCAAATTGGTGTATGAGATCCCTTTATTTGTGGGACAATAGACCCCCTCCTCTAAATTTAAACATATAACCTCTAAAAAAAACACATATTTTTAACCATTAACCTAATATATTAAAAAATACAAATATTATAATATTATAAAAATTACAAAATTTATTATAACATTACTTCATTCAAAATCCTTTACAACCTTGAAAGGTAAACTTTACCTCCAACTCAATTTCTTATTCATCAATCATTTATTAAAACAAAGTTGTAAACGAAGTCACCATGAATATACATATTACTCACTTAACATTATAACACAAATTTAAGATTTATTATTAAATATTAATTTTGAATATTAAAAAACAAAATTTAAAAGTTCACTTCCTCCTTTTATTTTTAGGATCTTTATCACCTTTCCTTAGATTTCATTGGTATGTTTATTAATTTTAACTTTAAATGATAAAATGATAAAGCAAGATTTTAAAAATCATGGGCCTCCTCTTTACCATTTGACGATCCCTATAACTTTGTTTGGTGGATTTCATTTGTATTTGTCTTTTATGCTTCCTTTGAAGTCTACACACAAACCTTTCTTCTAACCTTTTTATTATCATTATCCCCATTTTATTAGCACATATTTGATAGGAGGACACATCAACATTATTATCAATTTTGAATTAAAAAAAAAAAAGTTTAAATAATGGTTATATATATTTATATATATATATTTGAATATAATATATATTTTTAAAAATATGATATATTATGATTGTGGTGGTTTATGTCCATTAAAATTAAAAGTGGTCTATTGAACTTTAGAGGTAAGAAATTATTTAGTTTTCTTTAGAATTTTATTCTCGTGCTCGAAAAGTATTAAGAGAAGTGTTCCAAGATCATCATAGTTTTCATGACTTATAAGGTTAGGAAGGTCGGTATTGTAACACATATTTTGAAATTGTGATCTAATTTGGGTATATGTAGGGCACTCTACGAGAACATGTTTTTCATCTTCGACCCTCTTAGTGTCACAAAGATGACATATTTTTTCCCCCACGGTGTTTTGGGAATTGTCCAACGCCTAGTGTCACTATGCATCTTGTAAAGTTTGTTCTTATTTTAACAATGCTGATTTTGTTCTTTATGTTAGTCAAAACAAAGAGATAACTTTGATCTTCTAGATTAGGATTGACCACCTCCTTATTGTATCTTAAATTTATTTTATCCTCATATTCTTCATTGCACCACATATTCTTCTTAAATTTAGATGTAATGATATTTCTAATAATATCGATATATTCTACATAATGACTTCTTCCTTTATTCTCCAATTATTTAGCCAAGGCTTGGTATCCTTATGCCATCCCCACTTGAAGTGTTGGTGGTTTTGGCTAGAGTTTGAAGCAATTTTTGTTCAACAACACAGGTATTCCAACAGAGGATGAACACCTTCAGTAACTACTCACATAACTAGATCAAAGATCAACACACTGATGTTTTCACGTGGTAAAACCCCTACGGGGAAACATCCACAGCCCCAACCAACGCGGCCACTTGGAGCAGTTTATTAACGCAAAGAAAAAGATTACAGAGAGATTTTACAAGAGAGTTTCTCACAATCGATCATCGGCAAATGACATTCCATTCTCTTTAAATAGAGATCATCGACCAATCAGGTGTTAAGCCACAGATCAATGGTCGTTAAGATCCAAGAGAGTATGAACCATCAAATCACTCTATGTCGGGAACATATCGTGACCGTCGGATTTCCTAACTACAAATTCATACTAATGCATACTAAAGAAACACACTAGAAAACACACTTTTACCTAACGACACATTAGACCAAGTAGATCTTACTAACTCCTAAGTGTCTAAATATCCTAACATCCCCCCTTAAGAACAACTTGGGATAGGATTGAAGGATTTACAATAGTGACACAATAGGAGAAGGAAGGAGGCATTAGAGCCTATCCCCCCTTAATGACAACTTCCTAAACTCCTAACATAGATCGAAGTTTGGAAAACTTCGCTTCTATAAGAGACTTTGTGAAAATGTCTGCAACTTGATATTCTATAGGGAAAAAGAGCACTTCAATAACTTGATCATGAATGAGCTTTCTGATGAAGTGCATGTGTAGCTCGATGTGTTTGCTATGCTGATGTTGAACTAGGTCTTTGGCGAGCTTGATGACACTCTGATTGTCACACCAAAGGATGGTTGGATGCTGGTGATGGAATCCAAACTCTGAAAGGATCTGTCAAAGCCACAGGGCTTCCTGACTTGCATTTACCGTTGTTCGGTACTCTTTTTCTACTGAAGAAAGTGCAATATCCTGTTGTTTCTTACAGGCCCAAGTGATAGGTCCCGAACCAAGGCTGAAAACATAACCTACAGTAGACTTCTGATCATCAGGGTCGTCGACCCAATCTAAATCAGTGAAACCAACCAATAAAGGAGTCCCCCCTAAACTATAATGTATCCCGAACTGAACTGTACCACGAACATAACGAAGTATCCTTTTAACTGTTTTCCAATGGCTTTCATGGGGTGTTTGCATATATCGGGCAACAAGACCAACATCAAAGGAAAGATCAGAACAAGTATGAGTCAAGTATATGAGGCTACCAACTAACTGACAATACAGGGTGGCATCAACTTCAGGAGAAGTACAAGTGGCAGAAAGCTTGACTCTAGACTGGAAGGGAGAAGGGGTTGGTTTACAATCGTCTATGTGAAAGCGACGAAGAAGGTCACAAGCATACTTAGACTGGGAAAGAAAAATTCCTTCATTCGTTTGCAAAACCTGGAGGCCAAGGAAATAATGCAAAAAGACTAAGTCTGTCATTTCAAATTTCTTCTTAAGGCTGGTTTTCACATGGGTTAAAAGTTTTGAGTCACTACCAGTAAGGATAAGGTCATCAACATAAAGGACAAGGATTATGAGATGGCTTCCTACTTTCTTGGTATAGACATTAGGATCATAATGGCATCTAGAGAATCCAGTGGCAATATGAAAGCTATCCATTTTGGCATACCAAGCTTGGGGAGCTTGCTTGAGACCATAAAGAGATTTCTTGAGGCGACAAACAAGGCTAGAGTCATTCTGGACATAGCCAGGAGGTTGTTCCATGTAGATTTCTTCTTGCAAATCTCCGTGCAAGAAGGCGGATTTAACATCCATCTAATGGACCTCCCATTTATGTGAGGCAGGAAGGGCCAAAACAAGGCAGATGGAATTCATTTTTCCTATAGGGGCAAAGGTTTCATTATAGTCAATTCCTTCAACTTGGGAAAATCCTTTGGAAACTAACCGAGCCTTGTGTCTTTCAACACTTCCATCTGATGCATACTTAGTTCTGTAGACCCATTTGGATCTAACCAGTTTTCTTCCTTTTGGAAGAGGTACAAGATCCCAAGTATCATTTTCCATTAAAGAATGATACTCTTCCTTCATTGTTATATCCCAATCTAGATGACCTGAAGCTTCTGCAAATGTATCTGGATCATGAGTTTCTGAAACTTAAGCCAAAAGAAAAGAGGCTCTCTGGAACTTTGAACGTGTCTGACGCTGATCTGAAGGATCACCGACAAGATCACCAACTGCTTCGCATGTTGAACAGACCCATATAGGAAGCCATGGAGCTAGTGTTGGTTCGGGTTCAAAGGACTCATCTGGAGGAGGGTGAGGAGGAGGAGGTGGATTTTCATCCTCACTGTCATCATCTGAAGAAGAAACCAAATCATAAGAAGGCACAAACACCGAAGATGGCTTGCAGGCCGAAGAAGGCACAATTTCCGAATTAGGCTCGCAGGCCAAGAGATTTTCATCAAATTTAATATCTCTTCTAATAATAATTTCATTACAATGTGATTGAAGAAGTCTGTAACCTTTGACATCTTCAGAATAACCAACAAATATACACTTCTCACTTTTAGGC
>ML797804.1:84764-96311 GCA_009831015.1 Picea engelmannii | reverse complement strand
TGTGCTGTGGAGTTAATCCTTGTGCCATGAACGACTGTTTTTCTGTGCTGATGATGCAGAGTTCTTGTCGCCCTGTGCGGACGAAATTTCAGTGATAACACCCATCATTATGACTACAAGCGGAGTTGAAAGTGCATTTTTTTTTAATGGGATGACAACAATGATTATAGCTAAAAAACACATATGACGATGAGCACCATGCCCGCTGAACACGCAACAGACAATTACGACTCCATGCACTGGCACAAGAGAAATTGGGTGAAACATGTGTAAAACAATAAGGAGAAACGACTACCCGCCCGATGCAAACAAGACCACGCCTACAAGCTAAGGGACAACATCCCCTCCCGACACAACAACCTTGACGACCAATGACTAGAACCTCAAGTTGCGTGAACCAAATACATGAAGGCGTTACAACCTAAGTGATAACAACAACTTACATCGATCAACAACACCCACATGGAAAGCACATACCTCGGTCAAGTTATCCTTTGCCTCTATCCCTTAGGGCACACAATGATCCCCTCATCAGGAATCATGTCGTCCCCAGTTGATAGGCACGACTATAAATTTGGCGCGACACATCCTATCTAGACCAAGGACTCTAGATAATTACGACGCACTGGGAGCCGAATACTGAGAAGAAGGCTACACCCATACCCCAAGCAATAGGTCAACAAGACACAATATGACTACAATCAAAAGGAAAAGCTCTAGCAAATACTCGACTCCACCAACAACCCATCCAATAATTGATAATCTAGATGTCTAAGTGTGAAGGTCGAACTGTTACCAATCTACTAAGTTCATAAATTTTATCATAATGCGCACTAAGAAAGGCACTTAACCAAATCAAATATGCTTATCAACAATTATAAACTGTCCATTAAAATAAGTGAACTACTTAACATTTTAAAGGTGCTCCATGCTGCTTATAAAAATAATCAACATTATTGTCTAAAAGGGATAATCCTTAATGAGATCGATGTCTATAATTAATGCCACTTCAATGATATTTGCTTCTATTCGATGCTATTTCATTGTCTATAAATAAGTGCCAATCCAATGCTAAATTTAATGCCATTTTATGTTGTTATGTAGTTATAAATAAAAGCCATTTTGACACCATTCAATGCAATTTTAATGCTATCTTGTTGTTTTTAAATAATTGTCACCTCGATGCTATTCAATGAGATTTAATGCTATTATTAAACACTACCCAACAAAAATAATTATTAATGCTAATTAATAACAGAAGAACGTTGTCCAGAAACAAAAATGACATGTTATCTCTATCATAAGGATGACATAACCCAATAATACATGCTAAGTTAACAATGATAACAATGATGCATGCTGTAAGAATGCTAAGTTAACAATGATAACAATAATACATGCTGTAATAATGCTAAGTTAACAATGATAACAATAATACACGATGTAATAATGTTAAGTGAACATGATATCACTGCACAATAATACAAGATAACTCTATATAGTAATATCACATTATACCAATCGCTTAACCAAGCCATAAAAATCAAGCTATACATTACAAGAAAAATCGTTGAATCAAGCTATGCGCCAAAATGTTTTCAGAGCAATCTCATCAAAATCAAGTACATGCAAAGGGCATAGTGGTCAAATGACAAGGTTGGCAAAAAGACATGAATATGCATAGATAAATTTGTTGCCACCTCTAGACAAAAATCACCATGAATACGCAGAGATAAATGGCAAAATCGCAGAGATTAATAAAGACACGAAGACGCAAAATCGCAGAGATTAATAAAGATTAATGGCAGTTATTAATTGCAGAGATTAATGGAAAAATCATAGAGATTAATAAATATTAATGGCAGAGATTAATGGCGAAATCGCAGAGATTAATGGAAAAATCACAATGTATTCCAGTGAAAATTTCGTAGTGGTTTAGGTGTAACAAGAGCATGCGCTCAAGGAAAATTCTCGACGTGTCTCAAGGCACAGTCTTACTGTCATTCAAGGAAAAAAAAACTCAGTCAAAAATGTGAAGGCTGTCAATCAAGTGGACAAAAACAAACTAAAATCGTCTTCAAATAATTTAAGGTGCATAGGTATAAAAATGTAGAGAATATGGCCATCAATAAAACAAAACACAGAGTTAAGTTGCGAGGGAGGTATTACAACACAGAGCTAATTTATCTAGCAATATATAAAAACGCAAAGTTAAATTTATCCAACAATTTACAAAAACGCAGAGTTAAATTTATCCAGCAATGCATAAAAATGCGGAGTTAAAAATCGTGGTTGAGGGTGTTGAAATGAAGAGAATACTAAACACAATTTTTAGATGCCGAGAATGATTAAGACGCGTAGGTGATAAAACATGCAGAGACCCAAGTAAGGCAGAGATCAAACATAGAGATAAGAAGGGGTAAACAGCTGGGTAAACAGCTGGGCAAACACATCCTTCACTCATCATCCATGCACAGAAAAGCAGGGCATTAGAATCTATAGGTCGTTGTGCACCAAAGTGACGACCATTGATTCGGCTCCTGGATGACTTCTCAGGCGTGGAATGACAGACTAGGGATGAGGACGAAGTAAAAAAAATCACAACCCTTCACAACAAATCAATAAAACCAGTCGGACAGTCACAACATTCAAGGATCGAATGCCAAGGGAATCAAGTCAAGAAACGATCTTAAGGCTATGGGGAAATTAAGTTCACAATTAAAATGCTAAGTCCAACACCTTCTTTACACAGTTAAAATTACAGAATTCAAGCTTAAGGTCAATAATAATCTACCACGCAGAATAAAAGTAAGTGTATCATAGCCCAAGTCATTCGCTTTGAGTCGTTGTCTCACGTGCTCCATGCAACTCCCGCTTGCCGACCGATGAGACTTCACCGGTACCTCCCAACCAATGCTAGGGGTATTCTTCTTCCCCCTTAGACCCCTGAGATGCAAAGGGGCCACACACACTAAACCAGAGAACAACTATCTCCCAGCTCAACTCGCAAGGCCGAGCTACCACTCCTCACCAAGCTAGGTATCCTAACTCCCACAAGCTAAGTCAGTCAAGTCTAAATTTCTGTAGTGTAACGTTACACATCACAGAAGAGATCCATCATCCTTCTCCTCCCTCCTTTATATAGAGTTTCTAAGTCATTTACTTTCCCAAATTCCCATTTAATTTATTGTTCAATAATTTAATTCATAAAAATCCTCCCTATACATGTGTCACACATCCCCTTCATTGCACCATAAATTAATTTCATTAATTAATTAATTACTCCTATTTCCCTCACCCACCTAAAAGCATTCCTAGAATCGCTCCTAGGTGTCCCCATATTCCCTCACACAATTTTATGACTTACCCCCTTACTAAATTACTAGTTGAGTTCAATTTAGAAAGTTCCTAAAGGAAAGATTCCTTGCCAAGTTAGTCATTCTTCTTTTTCCGTATGTTTCCCTTTTCTCTTTCTGTTTCCCCCTTTTTCCCTTAGTTTCCTAAATCTTTTAAATTTCCCTCTTTCCCTTTTTATCTAAAACTCAAATTAGTAAGTGTAGACTTTACCCTTTTTCCCCCTTTTTCATTTTAGTAAAAAAATTAATTAGCATATGTGACAAACAATTAATTCCCTTTTAAAATTTTAAATCCCTCCATAATTTGATTTTAATAATTTAATCGAGTTTCTTACCCCCTTTTGTCACATGTTTAATGATGATTTTTTTTACCACAAGCATCACTTAGACCTAGATTTTATTTTCCTAGGCTAGGCGACATTTTATTCGAGAAATTGTATTAAATCTTTCTTATCACATTATTCGTTCTAAGGCCATCTAGGTTTATTCACTTATTAGTTAATAACGCGACGTGCCCTTCAGGATGCACTAGGTGATCCAAGGGTGCCACTTTCCTCATTCTGTTTCCCTTGTGTGACGTGCCCTTCAGGACACACTACGTGCTCCAAGGGTRCCACTCACCTCTTTCCATTTTTCTTGCACGACGTGCCCTTCAGGATGCACTTCGTGCTCCAAGGGTGCCACTCACCTTTTGACTGACTTGGTAGACATCAAAAACCCCTGGAGTCAATACTTCGTCAGGTGATCTTGTGGGAGACTACGGGCCTCTAAGGAATAAGTCCCCTGCTTTATTGCACGCCCCTTAGAATCATCGTGAGCGACTGTCACAGTCGGCCCTCACGACATCGTGGGTCTTCTCGAACTAGGTAATCGTTAACCTACAGTTGAAGCCACGACGAGAGTTCTAGTAGGCCGTGCAAGGGATGTTGTCCACACCTCCCCCTCAACGTCTTTGGTTATCATGCGTGACTCCTCTACTCCACATGTGAGTCTGGTCGGCAAGCTATTGTCAGCCTGCATCATCAACAAATCATGTCAGAAATAATATCCATAATCATATCATCTAATCAGATGCACAAATGTCATATATACAACAATCAAACCCSGATAGTCCACTCCTCGACTCGATCCGAAGTCCAAGGGGTTTCATCGATGTCTCGGCATCCTCAAGGTCCAAAATCCTTCACACTCAGTAAAACTGAGTCAATAACACCTGTCTATGTCAATACAACAAAATAACATGTCATCAATCCATAACACCTCATAATCATAATCAAATGCCCAATAGTATAATAATCTGGATCACTTGCAAGAAAGTGTCCTTAAAGAATAAGTTCGCTTAGTGCGCGCAAGAGTGGGATGTTACATACACCCCCTCTTGGTCTAAACTTTGTCCCGAAGATTCATAGTATACAAGTGCTGCAATAATGTGTATCATAGTATCATAAGTCTATCTATCAAACATAAATGGAAACTCTTGGCGCATATCATATGCGTCCTCCCAGGTAGTTGAGTGTGGACTATAGTTGTCCCATTGGACCTTGAACTGATCTACTGTTCGATGTCGTAGCTGTAGAATGTGATGATCCAGGATGCGGATCATCTCAGACGTGAGCACCCCCTCATCTGATACCTGCAAGGAACTCATGTCAATAACATGTGTAGGATCAATAACATAATGTCTCAAAACAGATACGTGAAAAACATCGTGCATATGCCTCAAAGAATATGGCAAGTCTAGTCGATAGGCCACGTGCCCTTCTTTCCACAATATCGAAAGGTCCCACGAACCTAGGAGAGAGTTTAGCTCCCTTTCCAAACTTGATTGAACTCATATGCAGTTTTATCTGCAAGAAGACTTGATCGCCAACTTCGTAACTACGGTCGACACGGTGCACATCGACATAACTCTTCTACCGATCCTGCGCTTCTTTGATCCTTTGTCTTATTGTTTTCATTCGCTCTTCCATTTCTTGGATCACTTCTGGTCCCACTAGGACCCTATCCTCAAGCCGATCCCAACTCAAAGGCGTCTGACACGGTCGCCCGTCAAGAAACTCGAAAGGCACCATCTTAATGGTGCTTTGGTAACTGTTGTTATAAGTGAATTCCACTAGTGGTAAGAACTTTTCCCAATGCTTTTGTTGGTCCATTACGTACATGCGCAACATGTCCTCCAAGGTCTGGTTCATTCGTTCGGTCTACCCATCAGTCTCCGGGTGATATGCAGTACTAAAGTTAAGTTGGGTTCCCAAGGCCTCTTGGAAACTAGTCCAAAATCGTCCAGTAAACACCGATCCTCGATCGGATATAATCCTCTTAGGCACACCATGCAGCCTCACAATCTCAATGATGAAAACTATAGCTATGTTAGGTGCCTGATACATCGTACGCACATGAATAAAATGAGCACTCTTCGTCAGAGTGTCAAATACCACGAAAATCGAGTCATGTCTCCTTGCCGTTAGTGGAAATCCAACAATGAAATCCATCGAAATAACCTCCCATTTCGATTCCGGAATAGCATGTGGTTGTAGTAATCTTGTTGGATGTCTATGTTCATCCTTTACTTGCTGACATTCTAGACATCTAGCCACATAGCTGACTATGTCTGCCTTCATTCCCTTCTAGAAGAATAAGGGTTTAAGGTCTTCCCTCATCTTCATGACTCTTGGGTGGGCCATGTACACTTCTCTGTGAGCCGTTTTTAGGATCAAACTCCTCAAAAATTCATTTGGTGGTACGTAAATCTGATTTTTAAACCTCAATAATCCATCCTCTTCAAGTGTAAATCCTTCAAATCTTGGTACCATCATTGTCTTTTGTTCGAGAAAATCCTCAACCTCTTTGTGCCAGTCATCGTCACGTTGTAAAGATAGAATATTTTCACGTAGAATCATCTAAAGAGTCAACACCGAGAATATGCGTGGTCTTTGACTCAATGCATCTGCCACTCGGTTCATTGTTCCCTTAATGTAAGTAATCTTGAAATCGTACTCGCTAAGCAATTCTGACCAACACCGTTGTCACACGTTCAAGTCGCTTTGCATAAAGATGTGTTGTACTCCACAGTGGTTTGTCTTTAGTTCAAATTTTCATCCAACAAGGTAGTGTCTCCAAACCTTGAAGGCATATACGATGGCTAACAACTCCAAATCGTGCGTCGCATAGTTCTCCTCATGCCTTCTCAGTTTCCTTGAGATGTAAGTGATCACTCGGATCAAGACTCCACCTAAGCCTTCCTTGGATGCGTCAGTGCATTCCAAGAAGTCCACATCCATGTCAGGGACCTTTAGTATCGGTGTTGTTTTCAACAACTCTTTGAGCCTCCAAAATGATTCCACACATTTCTCGGTCCAAACAAACTTCTTGTTGTTCTTCTGCAATTTCGTGATCGGATTTTCTATCTTCGAAAATCCCTTGACGAACCGTCGATAGTATCCTTCTAAACCCATGAAGTTGCACACTTCTAGGACATTTGTCGGCATAGACCATTCCATAATGGCCTCGACCTTTTCTGGATCCAAGATGATACCTTCGTCGGAGATGACATGCCCTAAGTAGTGAATCCTCGATTGATGAAACGAACATTTGGACAACTTCCCATATAATTTGTGCTCTCGCAGACACTGTAGTACCAAGCACAAGTGCTCGTCATGCTCCTCTATCGTCTGAGAGTAAATCAAAATATCGTCTATGAATACTTGGACGAACTTGTCCAAGTACTCACAAAAAAACTCATTCATCAAACTCATAAATATCCCTGGGGCGTTTGTCAGTCCAAACGGTAAAATAGTAAACTTGTAATGCCCAAACCTCATCTTAAAAGCGGTCTTACGGACGTCATCCTCGTTGATCTATAGCTAGTGATACCCTGATCGCAAATTGATCTTTGAGAACACCATCGCACACTTCATCTGATCGAACAAATCATCAATCCTCAGCAATGGATGCTGATTCTTGATCGTTGCCTTGTTAGATTGACGATAGTCAATGTAGAGCCTCCACGACCCATCCTTCTTTCTTATAAAGATAATAGGCACACCCCACGGTGACACACTTAGACGTATCAGTCCCAGGTCTAGAAATTATTCAGTTGCATTCTCAACTCCTATAACTCTGGGGTCGACATCCGATAAGGCATTCTAGCTATTGGTTGAGTCCACAGTTTTAGATCTATGGTAAAGTCCAATTCCCTCTCTGGAAAAATCCTAGGTAACTCCTCTGAGAAGACGTCCACAAACTCTCTCACCACAGGAAGGTGTTCTGGACCTTCTGCTACTCCCTTCTCGTTTAACGCAAGGATGACATAAATATTACATCCATTGCGCATGCTCTTCCGTAGCTGCAAGGAAGAGATGAACCTCAGGGAAACTCCTTGGTTCCATCCTAGAATCACTCATATCTGTCCCTCATCATCGACCAAGCTCATTTGTTTCGTCTTAGAGTTGAGTATCGCCTCATGCGATTCCAAACAATCCATACTGATCATGACGTCATAAGATCCTAATATCATGATGTACAGGTTGGCCCTGGTGAAAAACTCTCCCAGGTTAAGGGTACAACCCATAACCTTTCCTCCAACCTTTTGTTTGGCTCCTGAAGCCATCTCTACAAATCTAAACTCATCTTGTTTGTCTACCTTTACCTTAATCCTTTTTAGCACTGCACTAGAAATGAAACTCTCGGTAGCACTGGGATCTATCAAAATGCTAAGGGTCTGGTTAATGACGGTACCTGACGTCTTGAGAACAGTCGACTGGTGCTCTTCCTGGCGGTTATTCACCACTGCATGAATTCGATGGGCCTTGCCCAAATCTCCCATAGTAGTGGGTCTGGCTGATCCAGATGCTCTAGTCCTCTCCGCTTGGTAGTCATGCTAGTAGTGTGGCTCCCCACAAGTCCAACACCCCTTGTTCATTCGTACACTCCTGGTACTCGAAGAAGAATATGATGGCCCCCCGGCCTGGAATCCTAGTCTGTTTTGTTGAATAGGCCTAAACTATTGTTGTTGTGCTCGACGTTGTTGTTGATGTTGTGGTCCCCGATAAGGTGTTCGCTACTGAGGCGTTGGTCACCGAGGTGTAGTGAAAGTGGATCCTCTCTGAAAGCCACGATATCCTGACGTATGTCTAACTGGTGTCTGATGTTGCTACGCACCAGATGCCATCTGCCCTGCTGGTTTGGATAGAGTCCTGCTCTGAGCTTCGCTGATAAGCTCCACCTCTGGACGAACCCATGCAAGTTCTGAGGCATCAAAATCCTAACCTTTGCATGTATGTTGACATTAAGGCCAAACAAGAACCCGTTGACCTTAAGTTTTTCCGTATTAAGGTGCAGAGCATACCAAAGTAGCTCCAAAAAATGGGCCTTGTACTCGAGCACCATACATCCGCCCTGTCATAAGGCATTGAACTCATTGAGATGACGCTCAATGAATTCCTCTGATAGGTACCTCTCTCGG
Source organism: Picea engelmannii (assembly GCA_009831015.1). Lineage (NCBI taxonomy): Eukaryota > Viridiplantae > Streptophyta > Pinopsida > Pinales > Pinaceae > Picea > Picea engelmannii. The sequence continues at coordinate 87,491 of ML797804.1, read as the reverse complement.
AACCATTCCTTGAATAGTTCCCATGACACATCTTCGACGACCATGTTCAGTTGCGGCAAGAGAATCTTCCACGATAGAAGAGCGCTCCCCTTCAGTTGAAAGATTGCCATGCAGACCTTCATGTTGGAGGTATAATCATGAAGTGAAAAGCACATCATCATATTCTAAAACCATGCCTCGACAGTTGCATCATCCGGAGCACCAAAGAACTCAGGAAATTTTACCTTCTCGAGTTTGCGGTGAATGCCACCAGTACCGACCGAAGCGCGTGGTGGACCCTCAGGGGGCGCCGATGCCTTGGCCTCCTCTCTATTGAAAAGAATGATCAATACCTCAAACATTCACTGAAAAGACCTCATTAGCCAAACCACGTCACACACCGCTATATTCTCTTGCCCGACAACTTGTTCATCTCCTTGGGGTCAGACCCCTCAGGCGTGGATTTTGCTGGAGGCGTCACCCCTCCTCCCTTAGCACCCCATCGTCTTCTTTAGAGTCGTCCTGTAACCTTGATTACCTGCATGAATACAAGTCAACTTAATTAGTAACATTATAATCAAATATCATATCAATGAAATCCATAGTGATCCCAAGTCACGGGTTGAACCCGCTTTGATACCATATGTAACAACTCCATCGTTACAACTACAAGCAAAGCAGAAAGTGCAATTTTTTTTTTTTTTAGATGGGATGACAACAATTATTTCATCTAAACAAAACATTTGATGGCGAGCACCATGCTTTTTGAACAGGCAGCAGACAACTATGACTCCACGCACTGGCACAAGAGAAACTTGGTAAAACATGTGTTGGGCTCCTAATTTAATACATTTTCTTACATATATTGTTTACTTTCCCAAGTCGCTTATGGAAGTTTTCTGTACTTTTCATATTCTATCACACAAATATGTTTTGTGTAATACATAAATCATAAAATACTTTCTAAGTTACAGGTGGGCGAAGAATTGAATAAATATATTGAAAGGGCACGCCTTTGTGCATATGGTTTTGTGGTCATTTGCACACAGGAGCCCTCTTGATTTGAGAAATTCTCGAATCCAACTGTTGGAGCAAGACATTACCATGTGAACACATATGACTTACAAGTATTAAAGCATTGGTGCACTTCTGTAGAAGATACGGGTGTCATTAAAAGTCGTGTTTCCAAACCATGCTGGGTTGTATTGTGTGAAATGGCCACGAAGAAGCCAAAAGACCACTTGAAAGATCCATCATATGCCAGAATGCCATATGTCTATTGCTACGAAGGCGATTATATTTGCAACTTGTCCTACATTTTATTATAACTCTATTCTTCTACGAATTGGTCAAATTCTCCTCAAACGCAAATGGTGGACAACCCATTCATGTTAAACTATCTTCTCAACTCGTTCTGTTTTGATCTTTTCCAGGTGTTTCTTTTACATTCTAAGAATAAATGTATTGCCTCATCTCATGCCACTTCGTGTCATGAGATTAAGGCATTCATAAGAATCAGTTGCATAATGTTATTATCCATTTGTAAATGTAACCATATCACAAATGGTATCACCTATCTTAAGGGGCACAAAAGCAGTCGGTTGCACATGTAATCAATATAATGCTTATCAAGAGGCACAGGGCAAGGAACTGAAACATAATTGTAACTGATCCAAAACTCTATATAAGAGATGCTATGCTTGATAGAGGGGGAGAAATTAGATGGAAGGAATTTGTGAATAGATATGGGGGATAGTATTCAGAGATAGAGAACAAAAGGGAGATAGTATGTAGAATAGAGAATAGAAATATAATGGCAGAGATAGATAGTTTTTCATTTGGTATTTGCATAGTTCTTCTTTTAATAAAATAATCAAAGCTGTTCATTTATTTGATTTCTATCATTATGAGTTTGCTGTTAGTTATATTTAATATGCGTTGATTGAGTCAGTCTGTGGATAGAGAAGGTAGGCCCCCCTTCGATTGAGACAGAGCTGGAGGTGTACGTTTAGTATAGTTTTCAGATCCAAATTTGAATGGTATCTTTTAGCAAGAATAAGATTCTAGTTTTCAGTTTTGATTGCTCATTAATTTAGTAATGCAGAGCAATAGTTGTGAGCGTGAGATTTATGTTGAGTTTCATTTCATTACAATATAGATTTCTAAGTGAATGGGGAGTGATAAGTAGCAGAAGTTAAAACAATGTTTCCTGTCGTTAATTTTCAGTAAATATTTTATATGCCTGGAAACACATTTTATGATTGGTACAGAACTAGTGTAGGATCAATGCAGGATTAGTGCAGAACGAGTGCAGGATAGGGCAGATTAGTATAGCTTCTTTCAGCAGTTTCTTTTGAAGCAGATTGACATTCTTGAAACTCTCTCTTCAACCCTGCACATATAGTGCTGGTTCCTCTAAGTCTACCTCCCCGGGTTGACAATTAAATGTTGATTTACATGGTATATCTTTAGCCCAACATTTTGGCACCATTGTCGGGGAGGTACTAAAAAGGATTGGAGAGTGGGTTGTTTGTTTATTGAAGACCAAGGGGAGGAGGAGCTATAAGACGGAAGGTAAAGACCTACACAACTACTATCATAGGGTCCTCCGAAGATTTGCCAAGTAGATTCAATTTAAACAAGTATTTGTTTAAAAGCAAGGTGTGCTTTCATTTTCAGTAGTATGTGTTAGCGACATTTCTTGTCTTGGGCCTGAGAGCATCCAGGTCTACAGGTTGCATGAAGAAT
>ML797804.1:47137-62632 GCA_009831015.1 Picea engelmannii | reverse complement strand
GTGATCTCGTGGGAGACTAAGGGCCTCTAAGGAATAAGGCCCATGCCTTATTGCTTTCCCCTTAGAATCATCATAAGCGATTGTCGCAGTCAGCCCTCATGGCATCACGGGTCTTCTCGAACTAAGTAATCATTAACCTATAGTTTGAGCCATGACGAGAGTGCTAGTAGGCTGCGGTATGGATGTTGTCCACACATCTCCCTCAACGTCTCTGGTTATCGTGCGTGACCCCTCTACTCCACATGTGAGTCTGGTCGGAAAGATATCGTCAGCCTGCATCATCAATGAATCATGTCATAAATAATATCCATAATCATATCATTTAATCAGATGCACAAATGTCATATATACAACAATCAAACCCCAATAGTCCACTCCTCAACTCGATCTGAAGTCCAAGGGTTTTCATCGATGCCTCTGCATCCTCAAGGTCCAAAATCCTACACACTCAGGAAAACCAAGTCAATAATACCTGTCTATGTCAATACAACAAAATAACATGTCATCAATCCATAACGCCTCATAATCATACTCAAATTCCGAGTAGTATAATATTTTGGATCACTTACAAGAAAGTGTCATCAAAGAATAAGTTCGCTTAGTGTGCGCAAGAGTGGGATGTTACACTCGCAAGGGTGGCCATAAATGCTTGGATCATGGTTTTAACTTTGGGCGGTTGGACGAGGTGTTCCTCCATAATCTCAATTGTTACCTTTGTAGCTGCTTCATCTTTCTCCCATCATTGGTTTATGTTTTTCTAGATTTTTTCAAGAAGCTTCTACATTTCAATGGTTTTCCCTAGTTCCTCGATGGGAGGAAGGTCAACCTTATGTGTTAATACTTGTGTGACTTTGTGGAGTTTCACATTGATTTCAAGTGAGATTTGTGTTTCCTCTACTGCTCTCTTCCTTGCTTGTTTGAATTGATCAAGGGAAGAGTGATCAATTCTTATTTCTACTTATGAGGGGTAGGGAAGCTTGGTTGGAGCATCAAGATTCTCGGTGATTCACCTTTTTATGTCATGTAATACTTCTCAAATGGTGTAAAACTAGATGTTCTTGGTTTGCACACAGCTATGTTGGTCCATTATGTTGGCTGGAAGTTGTTGGAAGACACGAACATGGGAATACATATCTGTAATGGACTCCTCGATCTTTGTTCTCATATTTTGAGCACATTGTTTGAACTATCTTAGAATTCCCTCATATTTTCTTGAATGCCTAAGTTGTTCCTCCAGTTCTTTAATCCTGACATCCTTTTCTTCATTTTGGCAGAACAAATTCTTGAGGTTTCACTCTATTGTTGTGGTGAAGGTAGTATGAATGAATGGTATGGAGAGAAGGTCCTTATTGATGTCTTCTTCCATCATAGTTTATGTGAGGAATGATAATGGGTTGGATGCAGTGACTGGGACCTTCTTGATTTGTTGTTATACAATCCTAGGTCTAGTGGCTTTGTCAAATTTTAACTTCTTCAAGTTCGCCACTTTGTTGGGCTTGTAGGATGTGCAAAGCGCCAATTCCATTTTGTCAAATTGAATATGATTGCTAGGAAATTTTGTTGATGTTTCTAGGATGTCAGTGTCCATAGGCGAGGCATCGTTGTTTAGATCTTCTTCATCCCTTTTTCGTTGCTCTTCTTCAATTGTCTTAGCTAGAGCTTCTTTTGCTACCCTTTGTTCTGTCATTGTTGCTTCTACAACTACCTTTTTAGTTGTTTCTTTTGATTCTCTTTCAAATTTTTCTACTTTATCAGTCGCTTCTTTCGCTTTTGATTCGATTGCCACCACTGTTGATGCATCAAACTCTACCTTGGCCTTAACTTCTTCTGTGTTTCTTTTCTTCTCTCCAACATCCTCTTTCTTCTTCTGGACCTTTCCCTTTTTCATCCTTTTCTTGTTAGAAAACTTTTCTTCTTCCTCCGCTGATTCATAATGTGTAGATGTTGTTGCATCCATTGCTTTCATTGCTTCCTCTTCTTTGTCTGTTTTCTAGGCTTCTTCGTGTGATTTCTCCTCATCATATATTATGCCCAAAGGTCTTCCATGTCTTTTGGAAATTACTTCTTGATACGTCTGAGCACCACAATGGATTTATTATTCTTCTTCCCATGTGGTTGAAGTGCATTACCACATGTGCTTGTATGTGCTACAATGGTCCTTGACTATGTTCTTTGGGTCGTGTCTGTGGAACCTTTCTTCTCCAAAGAAGAAATATAGAAGCATGTCTACTTCATCCTGGGCTTGTTTAATGCTTTTGAATGAATATGATCTGACCCATAGTGGTAGTGGGTGGCATACGGATTTCTTATCACGATATAATGTTTCCCCGAATCTATAGATCACAATTTGATATGTGATCTTCTAAAGCACCAATATGCCCGATATGAACCTAGGAAGCATATGAGGAGCTTTGGTAGCTTTGTATACTCTGATGTAAGTTATGTTCTCTATGAGCTACCTTTCCCCAATCTTTCAGATTATCACTAGATATTTTTCTGTCATATAGGGAGTGGGCGAGTTGAATATGAGCTCATAGAGTGGCTCCAAGAAATAATAATAGATCCTATGATAATTTGTTCTGTGTCTGTGCTCCCAGAGCACCTTGAAGTATATATGCACAGAAGGGTCAGTTATATGCCAAGCCCAACCCATCTTCGGATATTGATGGCACACACACATAATGTCCAATAAATAAGAAGACATGTGAAATATTGGGAATTGACTGAGAGTGGTCTACTTGATGGCTATGATGTACTCTACTAGGCATTTTGACCGGATGTCAGCCCAATTGAATGATGACCCTTCATCATCATAGTAGTATATCATAGGTATTAGGAATAAAGTGAATTTAGAAGCATCTTGTTCCCCATAAAGATTGCATAGAATCACCATGATGTATTGGTATGGAATCCTTAGTGAAGTGGTGTGATATTCACCAGATGATGTTAGCTTGAATGTTTTATCTGGCTTGTACCAAATCTTGAATAGATCCTTTGCCTTGTGTGTGAACTTGCTAATGAGTTTATCATCCAGTGACCAAGTTACCTTTTCCAAATGGTAATACTTGGCTATGTCAACGACTTGGAATGATGCTATGGGTCGCCCCTTATCATTGAGTATATACTAGTTTTCAATGTCTATGTTCTTGAGGATCCATGAGATCGTGTCTACACAATGGAAAAATACTACATGAGCCACCACCCTATGTAATCCCGACCTCCAGATATTTTTGAATATTTTGATCTCATCTTGATCTTTAGCTTCCACAGGGAAGTTTTTCTTCTTGAACACATGGAAAAATTCACCCCATTTTAGTTAGGTTTCCCCTTTCTCTAAGAGTTCTATAGTATCATCACATAAATCCCCTAGGGAATCATGTTCTTATTCCTCCCATATTTCGCATCCAGAATCCTTTGTCGCAGGTTCTTTGCTAGTTGTTTTCTTGCAACATGACATATCTTAATCTACAATAAAAATAGTGATTATTAGTGCATCAAATCAACAATGAAACATGGCATGAAATCAAACATAAAATGTCAGTTCATCAACCATGTAAATCATTAAGTATTTTGAGCATTAACATGGTTTTCAAGATACATCCATCTATGCAAACCTTTGTTGGTACCCGAGGAATCACCCAAGTCAATGTAACAAGAACATACTCACATGGCACTTTCCAGGGTATCATAGGGGTGTAGTCTAGGGGTTTTACAATGGTCTGGTTCTATAGATAAAATAGAATAGTTGAGGCTTGGCTTAGGAAAAAGGAGTAAATTGATTGAATATGGACGTGAAAATACAGTCAATGGGTTCAGTGATACTGGATACTATCAAAAAACCCTAACCCTAACCATGAAAATATATCAAATGAAATGTGAGGTAAGATTTTGGGCTTACTTGGAACATATGACACATGGAAAAGAAAATAAGGTTTAAAGATGTGCGAAGATGAGCTTCCTAGGAGGTTTCTATTCGTGAGTGTGACAATTTCTTTTCCTCTTCTCTCGACAAATATCTATGAAAGTAGAATGGGTAGTGTTATCACATATAGTTGTCAAGGGAAGCAGGTCATCCAAGTTCGTGGTCTTCCCAGGAAGCATCCGATCACAGCATGCAGAGCAACTCATTTAGGGCTTAAAATAAAAATAGACGGGCTTAGTTTTGCGATGGTGGAGATCCCCTGTGAGGATCAGATTAGCGGCCTCGGGTATTCAGAGTTTCATAATTGCATGAAGTAGAGCGCCATGAAAAGCATCAAAGTCCTGAAGGCCCGAAGTCCCAAAGTAGATCTCGACCATCTGAATCCAGACCGCCACACGTCATCATATTTGTAACTCTGGGATGTATTATTGTTCAACGTCAAAAGTATCATCCCCCTCAAAGCACAGTTTGGTGGATTCTAAAGTTGGCGAGCGGTTAAGCTTGGCAGTAGTGATAAATCTAGCAGGTGCGCCCAGATTGCAGACTGCGTCTAGATCAACGTTCATGCTGCATTGCAGGGACGCAACTTGCTCAATCGATAAAATTATTGAGCGGTCCTGCAATTGAAACCGTGGTTTGGTGAAAGTGATACGTGGAAGAAGGCGGTGGATTGCGGGCCCAAAAGAGGTGTGAGTTTAAACCGCTTTTGACGGCCCTGCAATCACGTGCTCATATAGTGTCCAATTCAAGAGCTGTGTGTGGTCGCCCCCTAGGCACTAAGCCTCGTCCTGATGTTGAGGGTTCAGTTAATGAAGGTGAGGAAGGTTGGTGAAACCTCATCTCACCACTTAAATGGAAATCCAGAAGGAATGTCAGCAAGCCAACTCTTCTGTTGGTCCTTGCTGAAACATGATTGTGTCCGACAGAAGCTCGCATGTCACAGAAGACTGCATGTGAAATATGCCAGAGAACATGCAGACATAAAGCCTTGAATGTAATGACTCAGGCATGCCTCCGCTAGTAGTGGTGAATCGTTCTGACTCTTGAGTATATATGAGTCATTTTGATATTTTTTTAAAGGGGAAATGGTTGAGCTAGGCTCCCTGCTATTGTAATATTTTTATGAAGAACACTGGTTCTCTAGTTATGTATTTGTTTTTGAGACATGTTGGTTAATCTAAGTCAGTTTTCTTGCTCCATCTTATTTTCCTCTGATACTGAGAGAGTTCATGAATGATTGATTCACATGAATTGTTGTAACTATATTATGATGATGTTTGATTATAGTGTTGTTATAATTTCTTTCAGTTTCTTTGAGATTTGAATTCAAAAGGATCTTATGTTTAATTTTTTCCTCCTTAGGCTGCTGGAAGACCTGATGTCCATGACAGAACTCTACACTCTCCTCACCAAAGTCTTCCCTCTATTCACCCTTACTCCAACTTACTGACTGAAGTTGATTCTAGACCTCAAATGGTTGTGCATGCTAGTCCATATTTCTAAGTTAGAATGTTATTATCATTGAGTCTGAGCCAATTTGACCTCTTTAAAACCAACTGTGACATATAAACTGATGGGTACTGGGCTTACCTTCAATGCAATATGAAGGTTACTTCTAGTGCTAACAGGGAGAATGAAAGAGATAAAACTTATTTTATAACCCTTTTTGGGCACGTGGTTCAAGATGTCAGAGAATATTAGAGGGATCACATCGGTGAAAGGTTTTGGTCCATCAAATAGCTTGTTTGGAACTCCTCTGATCATACCAGGGAAGCTCAGTGGGAATCCTTCGGTTGCACCAGAGAGGATAATGCAAAGTGCACTAAAAAGAATGTGATGTGTCAGAGGGATTGCTAGGAACTTCTCTGGTTTCACTGACGGGGTTTGTGGGAACTCTTCCAGTTGCACCAGAGGTGATATCATTAACTCGGTTGGCGACCAAACTTGCATATTGAAGGAATTTTAAGGAATTTATCCGGCCAGTGCTTTGTGTATTAGAGAAGTTTACGAGAATTCGTCCAGTGTGTACCGAGGATGTTCTTATGAACTCCTCTGATGTATCATAGAAGTTCATAGGAACTCTTCCAATACACCAAAAATGTCTAAGTGTCAAAACCAACCAAAATAAACTTTGCGAGACAAATAAATTTCATTGAAGGAAAATGGGAAGACATTTAACAGAGATCAAGAAGACGAGAAGTCTCTTCAATATGAAAAGAGGTCCTCAAGTTAGAAAGGAGGAGTCATGTTTTCTTGGTTATAAAAAGGATTTATAGGAAAGCATATAAGAAAAAATGAAAGGTGTTGATGCCTGACACAACAGAGTCCAACTTACTTATGTTTGATGTGGACATGCTTGCAATAGTCTCTCTCACCAGATTGTGTTTCAAATCCAAGTCATAGTCTGTGGGGGAACCATCTTCTGCACAATTGTGGACGACGAAGCCTCAATGTGTATTATGTCGATTTCATGTTGGTGAGATATCTACTCTCTAAAGCTTGAACCATCTAACACCATGCTCAAATATTTCAATGGGCACATGTTTGGGCCTCATGGGATCATTACTACACTAATCATAGAGTTGGGTGGTAAGAATGATTCTATAGATGTCAAAGTGGTGGATACCCATTTATAGTATATTATTCTACTTGGGTGTACGAAATGACAACTTTAGCTTCATTAGTTTTTCAAGTCCTTCGCTTTCCCCACCAAGGGAGGATCATGTCCATCGATAAACTTGCCTACTGCACACCTGAACTTAGATTCAATGTGGGCACCAATGTGCCCTTTGTCAGTAATTCCTAGAGTGCATATATGAGTGTATGTGTGGGGATGTTCAAAGACTTATCCTTGCTGGGTACATTTACCATTCCCCTGTTGCCTCTCCAGCAGAATGTTTCTCCCATCAACATGATCTCTTGCACCACTTATGGCTCCCTTGAATTTGTTGATCCTTGGGTGGTATCTCACCCTTTGGAATTCAAATCTTACGAAGATAACATGCCTCTCAAAACAATTGAGCTTTCCTATTAGGAAATCCAGTCAACATCTTTCAACCTTGACTCAAACCACCCAACATGATGTGGGGTTGGATCAGTACGCCAAGCCCATTTGGGCCATCACCCCTCTCCCTATGTCACATGACTTGCTTTATTCTGAGATTCCTTCGAGCAAAGGCCATAATGTAATCCATGCCCTCTCTAGACAATTTGTGGGATGACATGCACTATCATGCATCATTCGTCCCTAATTTGGAAAGTTTAGAGGGAAACATAAAAAATCCTAACTTTACTGATAATGTTCAATGGTACCAATATCCCATCATGATCCACAATGTCTTCATATAAGGGAGCTTGGAAAACATTTCAAAAAACATTTGTATTAACATTTCAGTTAAGTCCAGTGTCATAAACAATATCTTGATTAGTGTAGACTGTTCTCCCCAAGAAATTGAACTTTATACTGCCCTATTCAAAGAATTTTGTTATTTTTTTCTTGGTCTTACAAATAAATGCCTAGCATTGACCCCCATATTATCAAGCATGATATCAAAACATATGTCAGAGCCAAGCCTTCTCGGTAGAAACTCCAACTCATCAACCCGAAAAAGGATGCTGCTATCAAGGCAGAGGTCGAAAAGCTCCTTCACACTAGTTTCATCTATCCAATTTCTTTGATTGAATGGGAATCCAATGTCGTTCTAGTCAATAAAAAGAAAGGAACCATCAGAGTCTGTGTTGACTATAGAGATCTAAACGAGTCTTGTCCCAAAGACAATTATCCTACCCCATTCATTGATCATATCATCAATGAATGTGTTAGCAGTGAGATCTACTCCTTCATGTATGTTTTCTATGGATATAACCAAATACAGATCAAATTGAAAGATCATCACAATACTTCCTTCATCTTCCCTTGGGGTACTTTTTCTTATCACAAGCTACCTTTTGGTCTTAAAAATGTTGGAGCCACTTTCCAGTGAGCCATGTCATATGGCTTCCATGACATTAAGCACATTGTCTTCCTCTACCATACATACTTATGTCTACTTCTCTAGAATTTGGATATGAAGTTGGCTCTTGGCTATAGCTCTAGCTCTAACTCTGGCTCGTGGCTTTGGCTATTGGCTCTAGTCCTCGACTACGATTATCGATCTAGTTTTGGATCGCTTATTCCTGCAATGCAGAAATATTCTCACCAACTCTTAGCTCTAAGAAATCTCTAAATTTGAACTTTGGACTCAACATCCATTCCCATCTCCCTCTCTATCTTAGAGAAAGTACATATTAGCTACCAATGAAGCCAAGATAAATGTTGGTATTCTTGCTAAGTGTGACCCCAACATGATTCCATCATGAAAAAAACCCTCAAACAAGTGTGGTTGAATTCCTCTACTAGGATCAATTGGTTCTCTTCATGGGAACAACCCTTCAATGCATGTAGATGCTTGCAATCACATCTTCCTCTAAACAAAATCTGGCTTGAGGCATGTGGCTTGATTCTCCCAACAATATGCCTCATGATGACCTTTCATTCCACAACGTGAGCTTGCCTCTATCCACCAACATTTGGAAATGTTATGGCCTCTCTTCTTGCAATAGTGAAAAAAATGAATGTCTTGTTTGAGGAAGACCTCTTGGTCTTCTTCTTCTACTTTCCTTGGCTGACCTTTTTGTTTCTTTCTCTGATTGCAAGTGTAGGATGAGTCTGTGAGCTCTTCTCATCTCTTCTCTCCTTCAATCCACAACAAGAAATATGAGGTGGTAGTTGGATGCCACCTTTACTTACTACTACTCTTTCTCTTAATTAGCAGGCCAACTCTGACATGTCTTTAGCCTTAAAAAAAGTGGTCTTCATGGGCATGTGATTTTCCATTCTTCCATAAAATACTGGGCCTTCATGCTTGACCCATGGTGTATCTATAATGGGGCTCAATATTCCTTATCTTCTCTTTCTCGTCCCTTTTCCATCATAGCCCATCTTCCTTAGGAGTTTGGAACCAATGCCCCTAGTATGTTTTTAAAATTTACCAAGCTCCTATTGACGAATGCCTATGGAAGGAGAACTTACCAAATTGGTCTCGGTCATGGTGTTGTCTTGGGTAGTAGAAATGGAAGATGCCCTTGCTTTTTGGTTCTCTTGGATAACTTCTTGGAGCCTTGCCAATGCCTCCTCCTTATTTTGAAACTCTTTTTGTAGTTGTGAAATCGTCTATAATGTTACATAAGCCTATCCTCTTTCCAACCATTCAACTAAATGACCTTTTCTTCCAAGTGTGCAAGATGAACTCTGTGCTTGTCCCAATATATCATGACCACTATGAGGGTATCTTGGAATTATCCAAACTTATTCTTGAGAAATGAAAACAATTAATTAGAGGTCACAATGTGCTTCTCCATCTTTTCCATCCTCTGATTTAACATTTGGACCTGCGCCTTCAAGCATTCATTCTCTTCTTGAAGATCAACATTGTTGGCCCTTAAGTCTTCCAAATTTTCATTTCTTGCTTTACCCATGCTGAGGTCTGCAATATTTTGTTCAAATTTTTGGAAGTTATCATGTTCAAGGATGAAATTAATCTAATACCATATGAAATATAAATGAGGGACTTATATCCCACTCGCTTCGCCAACATGGTTCCTTTGCGAAAAAGTAAAATAGGTTCTCTATTTCAGTCTTGTCTGCACACAAGAAAGTATATGAAAATGAAGTGGATTTTTTTTTTCCAATGGGCCTACCAATGTCAAGTCTTTGCTTTGAATATCCTACTACTTTCTATAGCCACTGAGCTCTTATCTCAAACTCGACAATGATTCCACCTTTAAATAAAAGCATTGTTGTCTAGTATATCTTGAACTCCCCAACATTTAAATGACTTATAAATAATTGGGTTGAGTTAAAACTCAGTCCCATTGCTCCAACCAATTGGGGTTTATTCATTCCAATATACCTAATTAACAAGATGAAAATGATTACTCTTATTTTATTTTTACCATGAAATATTTTTTGTTTCACAACATTTCAGTACCAAGAGAAATATGCACTACTCCATAAATAATGAGGACTGGGAAATATTTGCTTAAAGGCAATGCTACCTAGAACTAATTTGGAAATGGTTTATTACTCTTCAATATTCACTAGGATAAGGTTGTTCCATCATAACCCAATGGAGGAACCCCTTATTGCAGGTCCAATTCAAAGAAACAATGATAAATTAAATCCTTCCAGCATATATATAGACAGTCAATTCTCTCCATAATGTCATGATGCCCCAACATTAACACAAGTGATCATTCCAATATAGCACTGCAACTTAAAGGGTAAATTACTCTTCATGTTTATTATGGGAATACTATTTCAATGTCATTTATTTTCAGCCCCAACAATGTACCATTTGAAAACACTTTCATATATTTTGAGGTATGGTTATTTTGAGGTTACAATATATGAACAAAATTTACTCATGGAAACATGATTTAACAATGTTACAAGCTACTCATCACAATGCTCAGTAATCCCCACGACTACTCTGTTAGTCCATGGGGATGCTACTCTCATGACGACTCTCATTGTTATCTACATTACATAGGTCAGTACTTCTCTGACCACCCACTTCCACTCTATCCTAATTGTGGCAGCCCACAAAATCTTCTCAGGAAAATTTTCATGGCATCATGAGGGCATCAATAATATTTAACTTGGAAAAAATATCTCCATCATTAGGTTGGTATATCTCTAGCTCTAGGTTGGTATATCAGTAGAGAATCTTAGAGGAGGAAGGGTATTTTATTTTAATATATAGTTTGTGTTTTATTGATTTATTGAGTTATAGGTTATTTGAGATAATGTGGTGTTTAGATATTAAAGTAATAAGATGGTTGAAATGACTCTTGAGATTCCAAATAATTCAATGATATATTATAACACATGCACACTTTTTATTTCTCTTTGATACTATTATAAACTTAGGGCCTAATAGTCCCTATGTAAGGGTTCCAAGTTAATTGATTGTACCCAATAATTTTTTTTTAAATATTCCGTTCCTTAAAAGACTCAACATACACTTTTATCTTTCCACATAGTGATGTTGAGAATTTCATATTGTTAGTGATGAAACCCTCACTATAGTGACTGTGTTGGCATGCTTGTGCAAGATTTGTTTTTGGGAATCCCAATGTCCTTGAAGGGGTTTTTCTTCCTCAACATTTATCTTGTAGGGATTCTGTATTATTGCAACTTTGGGCTTGTTGGGTCTTCACGGGTTTGCAACTTGGCCTTCTAATGCTTGCACCATTATGCATAACAAGTTATATTGAGTTGCATCTTTTTGTAGCTTTATAAACCATTTGTCTTGTGGCATTTTTTTCATAATTTTTTTTCACTTCAACATTCTTGCAATGATTTCATGGTACCCACAACATATTCTATTCTATAAATTTTTGCAACTTGCGAGTCTCCGACTTCTTCACTTCCATATGTCTATATGACCTTGCAAGCTTTTTTTTAAGAATTTGAATAAGATTAATATTTTGGTTATACTTGTGCATTTTGGCTTTGGAAAATGAGATGTATGCAAAATTACACTTGTAATGGTTTTATTGTCATGCAATGCTACTAAGAAAGGGGAATTTTTTTTAAGGAAATTCCTCACAGATGGAAAATGTGAGCTTTTAGGATTTACTTGAGTAGGGAGCTAGGTACAAAACAATTTTAAGTTTTTTTAAATGCAACAATCCATCATTCGTTGTTCACTTTATCCATAATATGTAGTCTTGTATGAGTTGTATTTTTTCCATAAATTGATTTTTTTTTTAAATAATATTGTTACCTTTTTTTAAATAATGGAGATCCCATACCCTCTCTAGATTACCCACCTTGCAAAACCAATTTATAAGTGTATTGTATGTATGTGTGCCAAGAGACAGGTAGCGTTTAAGCACTTCTCTGTAAATTGGTTTAGGCTTTGCTTTCCCCAATGACTCCCCCAGGGGGGTCAGGCCCCCCTCCTCCACCCTCAATGGAAAGGGATCTGGAACCCATATGCAAGACCCGCTCATTCATGTTCCTATGGAAAATGGAAACACAATGATCATGAACCATTTAAATGAAGAACTCATGACTGACTCTCCTCCGCAAGGTGAAACACATAAATGGAGACCTGTCCAATGCATTCCAAAGGTGACAATAACACCAAAGTATGAAATTTGTTTGAATCGGGTTATCACCTATGTACAACTCATGAAGGACCATCTAGGAACATATCTAATTGAGAGAGATATGATTGCTTGGATCAAATCTCGTTGGAAACTTGCCAGTCACTTTGAATAAAAATTTGGTTTGAAAGGTTTCTTTACAGATATTTTTCAATATACTCAAGAGAGGGAAATACTTTTTGAAAATGGGCCCTATTTATTTCATTGAGAAAGATTGCATCTCCACTACTAGAAGGAAAAATTTAACCCTGACAAAGAATATTTCACGTTCACCCCAGTATGGGTTTGTCTCTACTCTCTTCCATAGGAGTAATGGGATGGAGAAATATTGGAAGGCATAGAAAATACCTTGGGAACCTATGTCAATTCTATTGAATAAACCAAGCAGGGCCTCTACACCACCTATGCTTGAATCTGCATATACATGAATTTATTTGTTCCCATCCCTGAATCCATTTTTCTAAGTTATCAAGACTCTAACTGGGTTCAAACCTTTGACTATGAGTTCATCCCCTTTCATTGTCAATGCTTCCATGAGCATGGTTGATCCAAATTAGTTTGAGAACGACATGAAGACAAAAATATAACCGATATATAACAAGGAAATAGACAGAGATAATGCTAAGAACACAAAAATATAGTGAAAACCAACTTCTATTAATGAATGAGAGAGAAAAATATTGTA
Source organism: Picea engelmannii (assembly GCA_009831015.1). Taxonomy (NCBI): domain Eukaryota; kingdom Viridiplantae; phylum Streptophyta; class Pinopsida; order Pinales; family Pinaceae; genus Picea; species Picea engelmannii. The sequence continues at coordinate 49,811 of ML797804.1, read as the reverse complement.
GAACACAAAGTGGCAGAATGGGGTAGCCTATCTTTGAAAAGAAAGAGATGTTGGCCACGCTTCATTTGCAACAAGATTTACATCACTCTCCTTTGCATGCTTAAAGGGCCTCCTTCACCTCAATTATATATGAGAGAGTGTGAGGAGAACAATTCCCATGATGCATGTGGGATAAATTGGACTAAGTTTATAAAATGCCATAGGCATGTAAAACACTAGGACTTCCTGAGAAGTCACCCATCCCAATACTACTCTATCCTGAGCGCACTTAACTGCAGAGTTCTAATGGGATCCAGTGCATTAACATTATGCATAGGCATGTACATAAGACCACTAGGAAATCATTACATGATGTATGTAATTAACAAATGAAGATGAAATTACATTCCATTCCCCATCAAAAGGGTGAATATCATGGTTTATCAAAACGTCGGGATCAAAATGGTGATTCAGTGGAAAAGGTGGATGGCCACCGAGATCCATCTGGATCAATGGCCATCTCTATCGATATTGCCCCTTTCTAACCCCCCCCAAACCCTATAAACCTAAACCTGAAAGAGATGAGGAGGGCTTCACCAAAATCATCTCTAGATGCAAATCCAATTGAAATCTTGTCCCCCAAGGTCCCTCTGGTCCTTTTAAAACCCTTGGTCTTAAAAATAACTTCAAGGTTCTCAACAAATTTCCTTCTTATCCTCCCCTTGTTTCCAATGAAAATCCCTACTCCAACAACCCCAAAAGTTGAAAATCCCTTGATCCCTCTCCAAACATAGAAGATCCAAAAAAACCTAAAACTTATTCTTTCCCATCAGACATGCCTCCCCTTGAAGACATTCCCATGGTCCCTAAGGGAAAGGTTGGTATGGACCTAGATCCAAATGAGATGGAGTTCGTTGGAATTGACCTGTAAGAAATTGTTGATGCAATTCATAGACAGAATATGCAATCCATACCCCCATAACATACTCAGTGAGTTTGTAGAGCCCTACACAACAATAAAAAATATCCTCTTGGGAATTCCTCATCACCAGGAATGAATCAGAATCTAGGAATCCAAACTAACAAGCTTCAGCCTAAGAAAAATCCAAAAGAAGACAAACGATAGGGACATAAATCAACCTGCAACTATTGCAAGAAATGGGAGACATCTTGGTCAATTCTGGGAAGAATGAATTCATCACAAACACCTTCCAACCCAATGTTTTTTTAAGCGAAATTTTGCCAATTTGAAGAAATTTAGGCTAAAAAAAAATCATATTTTCATTAAAAACAAAAAAGTTATAGCTTAATGTATGATTATAGTCACGCATACACTTATATTTTTCACCTAAATATAAACATTTTCCATGAACATTTAATGGGTTTTCTTAATATTTTCACCAAATCAATGATTATGCATCCCATTTTTTGGGTATATTTGCTACATATGGATGATTACTTAATAGAAACTGCTATAGGGAAAACCATGAATTTTCAATTGAAGTCATGTAAATTTATGTAGGACAAGAAAATGTTTCTAATACTTTAATTCTATTATTTGTTTCACTTCTTTCAACATGTAGGTAGTATATCATGTTTTATAGCACTGTGTAGATTTTTTTCCGTGTATTTCTAAAGATATTTTCCATGGCCATTTCTTTTTGTTCTAAGTTTCATTTAATTGATATGAAAGTTTGTTTTTCTCTAAATATTCTACCATGAGATTATTTTGGTGAATTATTATTAATGATGCACAAATGGCACTAATGGAATGGTGTTGTTTCCAAATTTTAAAGGTAGTAACAAGAAATAAATTGGTTATCGCCTAATCTAAATGATATAATTTTTTTATATATATGATTTGATCACCAAATGATTTGATAAGTTATGGCTTATGTGGTTTGAAAAAAAAAACATTGTTCCAACCCTCTCCTAGTTTCCAATGAAAGTGATCTCATGGAATATAAGAGGTATAAATGGTAAGAGAAAGCACATGCTCTTATGAAACAAGTTTCATTCAGAATCACCGAACATTTTTCTCCTACAAGAAACAGAATGCTCTGGATTTGTTTTGTACAACATTATTTCAATCTAGAAAAATGGTCGTTCTATGGTCGTAGACTCTACAAGAATGGAAAACAACCTTGCCATCCTTTGGAACCCTTATAAGTCCTCATAGACAACTTTTTATGCACCAAATATAGTATAACAACTAGCTTTTGGCCAACAGGAGTTGAAACTACTAGATTCATCACCAATATTTATGGAACCCAACAACTCAGTGAAAAACTCAAATTACCCCACCAACTTAAACAAATTTTTGATCTACTCAATAAACATTTATAGATCATTGGGGGTGACTTTAACCTCATCAATTCCTTGGATGAGAAGAGAGGAGGCTTGAGGCATATTGTTGGCCCTTGGTTATGGAAGGAAGCAAAGATTAAGGAAGAAGAGCGAAGTACGAACTATGCGGAAGGCACATTAACTTAGAATGGATCGAAGTGGTCAAAGAAGCAGAAAAGAAGGAGCGAAGTAAGAGAAAGCTACTTGTTGGAAGAGAAGATCAAGGAGGACAGATCAACAAAGAAGATGGATCATGGAAAACTCAACAAGCAGAAAAATCCACCAATGGATGCTTTGGAGCACCTCACGAAAATGAAGGAAAGATAGGCTGGCGAAGCCCTTAAATCAT
>ML797804.1:19412-32859 GCA_009831015.1 Picea engelmannii | reverse complement strand
TAGCCTCATTATGACTTGGTGCTGATATGTATGATACTGTAAAGAATGTAACTATTACTTATCATATAAAGAAAAAGATGTTTTTACCCTGCATGGGTTTCCTCGAGAAATATCTGTCTCTGTGTTTCTCATATATGTGAATGATGATGAAAGTATCATTGTTTATTTCCCTGCATTATTGTGATCATCATTCAGTGTCTCTACAAAGAGTTTAAAAGAACCATAATTGTTTAAGCACGGTAACAACTGATTCACCCCCCCTCTCAGTTGTCCAACAGTCGAAGGGTGTAAAGTTCGATACACAGGTTAGAGTTTTCCTATGGACCATGTGTGAAGTTGTGAGGAGGCCTGGAGTAGCATTCCTAAAGAACAGTAGGTGCATTAGTTCATTAACACTTTGGACACAACGTCGATCAACATGTATCTTCAAGCATAACCGTGCCTCACCACCTCAGATTGGTACAGTATGACCCATAACTTTATAGCTACATTTTTATTTGAAATTCTATACCCCACAGTAGATCAAGCTTTACAAGTTGTAAGACAAAAAATCTTTGAGGAGGCACCTAACCTCCCTTTGGAGCAAGAATAAGATGAATGGACTGCACCTCTTCAGAAATTACAGGGTTGTTACAATATCAATGTTGATGAAGATGATGATCCTAGGAATGTAAAAATCATAGAAATTGAAGGACAGAGAGACATATAAGGGCCAGGAGTTGAACTCCCTTTCATTTGACAACCAATTAAAATAAAGAAAGTTAATATCCGAACAGAGCAAGCACCTAAGTTGGCCAACGTTGGGGATTATTGGGATGATGCCACTATTGATAAGATTACAAAACTACTACATGAATATCAGGACTTGGTTCCAACCAAGTTCACAGACATGAAGGGCATTAAAGGGCCCATGGGAGAAATGAAGACCCCTTTGAAACCAGATGCAAGGCCAGTCAAGAAGAGACCCTACAGATTGAATCCCAAGTATAAGAAGAAAGTTAGAGTCGAACTAGACAAAATGTTTGAAGCAGGAATCATAGAACCTGTTGAAGAATTAGAATGGATTAGCCCTATGGTGGTCTAGGATAAGAAGACAGGAGAGATCCGAATCTGTGTAGATTTAAGGAAACTGAACGATGCATGCTTACATTATCCATTTGCTACACCCTTTTCCGACAAAGTGTTAGATAATGTAGGAGGAAAGGAAGTTTACTCCTTCATAGATGGATTTTCAGGTTATCACCAGATCAAGATTGCTAAGGAAGATAGCCATAAGACCACATTTTCCACAGAATGGGGTTCGTTCCAATACACTGTGATGCCTTTCGGATTGAATAATGAACCAACCATATTTTCCAGGGTGGTATTCGAAGAATTCAAGGAGTTATTACATAATTTTTGGGAAGCATATTTTGATGATTGGATTGTCTTTAGCTTATTGAAAAATCATATCGAATGTTTGAGACTAATGTTGGATAAGTGCAAGCAATGCCAGATTTCCCTGAACCTGAAGAAGTACATCTTCCTGTCACCTTTTGGAGTATTGTTGGGACACATTGTATGTAATCAAGGGTTGTTGGTATATCCTTCTAAGATTGCCATCATTGTTGATCTACCTCCCCCTACTTTGGTTAGACAATTGCACACTGTGCTGGGACATACTGGATACTACATAAAGTTTATCAAAGGATATGCACAAATAACAACACCCATAGAAAATATTTTAAAGAAATATCATCAGTTTCAATGGTCAGAGGAATGACAATAGAGCTTCAACACACTAAAATAGAAAATGTTTGTTGTGCATATTCTGGTTTTCCCAGATTGGAGTAAGGAATTCCATGTCCATGTCGATGCTTTGTCCATTGCATTAGGAGCAGTGTTAGCACAACCATGAGCAAGAGATATTGACCACCCTCTAGCCTTTGCTAGCAGGAAGCTATCAATAGCTGAGATAAACTACACCACCACTGAAAGAGAAGGTTTAGCTATGGTGTATGCACTGTAGAAGTTTATACACTACTTGCTGGGAGGACATTTTAAGATGTTCACTGATCACTCTACGTTGAAATACTTAGTCAACAAGATAGTGTTGGGGGGGATAATATGTATATGGATACTATTATTCGAGGAATATGACTTTGAGATTGTGGTCAAGCCAGGGAGAATGAACAAGGTACCTGACCACTTTCCTAGGTTAGAACATGGAGAGGAACCTACCAATTTGGAGGATACACAACCAGATGCATAGTTGCTGGCCATTAGAAAGGTTTATGATCACTTCACCAAGATAGTATAGTACCTATATACAAGAATAACACCCCGCGAGTATACAATTATTCAGAAGAAACAATTGGTAGTTCGCACTGCAGACTTTTCACTTATAGCTGGAAAACTATATAAGATGGGACCTTATGAGATCTTGAGGAGATGCATTATGGAGGAAGAAAGACCATTGATTTTGGCCGAAGCACATGGAGGCACCGCAAGAGGACATTATGCAGGGAAAGCAACAATGCATAAGATTCTGAGAGCTGGCCTCTAGTAAGATGCTAAGGAATACTACAGAGCCTGTGATGTATGCCAACGAGTTGGGAAACATTCCAGAAGAGATGAGATGCCTTTATCACCTCAGCTAAATTTACATGCGTTTGTGAAATGGGCCATTGATTTTGTGGGACCCATCCACACACTAGGAAAGTGCACAGGAGCTCGATACATCATCACTGCAACGAAATTTGAACAGATGGGTAGAAGCAAGAGTAGTTAAGGACTGTAGTGCAACTACAGTTGCATGGTTCATATTTGATGATATCATAACCAGATTTGGATGCCCAAAGATCCTTATGAGCAATCAAGGTACTCATTTTATTAATAAGACTATTGAGGCCTTAAATCAGAAATTTGAAGTCCACCATCARAAGAGMACGCCATACCACCCACAAGCGAATGATATAGTTGAATCTTTCAATAAGATCTTAGAGACAATGCTGACAAAGATTTTCAGTGTGAACATAGATGATTGGGTTTTAAGAGTGCCAGTAGTACTATGGGCATATTGAACTACTTGCAAGAACATGACAATGCAAACTCCTTTTAAGTTAGTTTATGGCCTAGAAGTAGTGGTACCTATGGAATATTTAGTTCCTGGTTTAATAATTTCATCATTTATAGATATGGATGACACTGGCGTTGTCCAAGAGAGGCTTGCACAGTTGGTAGAAATAGAGGAAGATAGGTTTATTGCAGGATTTCATCAGCAAGTACAAAAGGAATGAGAGAAGGCCTACCATGACAAGCATATCAAGAGGAAARCATTTAAACAAGGAGATTTGGTGTTGGTATACAACAACAAGTTCATGAAGCATCCAGGGAAGTTTAGGACACATTGTCTTGGGCCATACAAGATTGCCTATGTTACAGAAGGAGGAGATGCGCAATTGAAGACTCTGAATGGAGAATGGAGGGAAGGTTTAGTAAATGGGAGCAGGTTGAAATTGTATCATGACAACCAGCTACCTCGCAGCTATGAATAAAAGAAAAGAAGAAGGGTCTAGGTACCAGGTGCAGTTGAAACTGGGTACCAGACACAAAAAATATAGTCTGCACACAACAAGGAGGGACAAAGAAGAAAGCACAGGATGCTCCGCACAATTTGCAGTCGAAGTGATATTGAAGGTTCAACCCTGCAGTGACTCGGGATGAGTCACAGGTGAGTGTTGGGAGCTTGTACGCCCTTGGTTATGGAAGGAAGAGAAGATTAAGGAAAAAGAGTGAAGTACGAACTGTGTGGAAGGCACATTAACTAAGAATGGGTTGAAGTGGTCAAAGAAGTAGAAAAGAAGGAGCAAAGTAAGAGAAAGCTACTCGTTGGAAGAGAAGATCAAGGAAGACAGATCAACAAATAAGATGGATCGTGGACAACTCAACAAGAGGAAAAACAAACCAAGGGATGCTTTGTATCACCTCACGAAAAAGAAGGAAAGATAGGTTGGTGAAGCCCTTAAAGCAAGGGTCAAGTTGACCTAGGGTTTAGATACCTAAGGTTTTGGATCTAGGGTTTTGACACCTAGACTTTTCCATGTAATGTATAAATAAACATATAGAAGACCTAGGAGGGTTCATTCATGTTGTTATAATTAATGTTTGTTGATTGTTTCCATTGTCGAGAGAGAAGCTTTGTGTTGTAAGAGAATTCATGTATTGTAAGATCTTTAGTTGGGTGTGAAGATCAACCCTGTAGCTAGGTGCACAGGGAGGGGAGGAAGAGCGAGAAAGAGAGAGAGATCTACAAGCTAAGTGCGCAGATAGAACTATATGTTTTCATCTAATATATCAAGAAAAACATTTCTGTGGACGTAGCCCTAGGGAGAGGATGAACCACGTGTTGACGATTAAATTTTCAACGGAGTTTTGCCCGCAAAGTTTTGCATAGTAGGTGGGACCCCCTTGTAGATTGAAAATCAAGTTTGGTTCTTATTCAATGATATGTTACTGTACGACATTACTTTCATAGTTGATGATATCTTGTTTTAGTGGATAATGGATCAAGCATATTATACATGCTTCCCTTGTTGTTCCAAGCTCAAGTTTTATACCAAATTTTTCATAGTTATCATTGTTGTTTGTTCTTGGATCTATTACTTGTGATCCCTGCAATAGCCATATGTTAGTAACAACAAATGAAAATAAATTAAAAGAAGAAACTATCCTATGCTAACATGCTATACCATATGCATTGAAAATTTTGTGGCAAACCTTAGATAACATATGATAGCCATGCAACTTATCGAGGTTGTATAAAGCATAGTTGACATGCACTTTTGTATAGTGGAGATGGTAATATTTGAGATGGGTAGCACTCTTGGAAATTAATGGTTGGTGTCTTGATGCATGGTTCAAAGTGGATGATTTGTTTGATTAGTAGCTAGCATGTACTAGGAATTGAATGAACTTGAAGTGTGGAGGTGATGTGCATTTACTGCACATCACCTTTACTCTTGTTGCTGGATGCCACCCTAGTCAGGTTATTGTTCAAACATTGTTGTTGTGGTTATGCTCTAATTTCTTAGTAGGGAGGAACCACTCGACCAATTCGTGTTTTAAGGCGTTAGATTATAGGTATGTCTTTTTTTGGCCCTTCATGAATATGCTATGGTTATGAAATGGATGTTGGCTCAGGTGTATTGGTTTGTGCCTTCCTTACGTATTGCAATTGTGTAAAATGGTGATTGTGAAACATTGATGATTCTCTTTGCATTGATGTTGATGTCATAGTATTATTGGTTATTCTAGGTGTTAGCAGTCACAAGAGATATCAGTTATCTGTGCTAGTTTAGTTGGAGGGTTTTGTTGGTCTTGGGTTGGTTGGATGTCCTCACGCATTCGCAGCTATGCCAAGTCTCTGGATTTTATGGGTTTAATGGGTGGATACGTTTTGTGCCACTGTGTTTTGTTCACTTGGGCATTGGTTGATTTCACCACAAAGTGTCACGAAATGGGTTTTCCTGTTCATAATCAACCCTGTCCTCACCTCTGTGCTATGGTTGTTTGATTGAAGAACACGAGGGTTATACCCTGTGTGCATTAAAAAACATTGCAAGGCCAAATGAGAGCCTCACCTTCCGTTATGGCCCCTGCTATGGCTTGGTTTATTATCCACGAATGAGTCATGGTTCTCTCTGTGTATGCATCATTGGCCTCGAAGTTTTCACCATTCCAAGGAGTTGGATATGTTCTCTCTATGTTGGATACAGAACAAACCCTTAGCCTCCAGTCTAAAGTTGTGTAGAGAAGACTGTTGGGCCTGTCAATTTTACTATGGGTTATGGTGGATTGAATGTATCACCGATTAATTTCAGTACAGACTCACCCAGTTGGCCATATGCTGTCATGTTGGTTTGGCATTTAGTTACTGCCTCTTTGATAATAATTAAAAACCCTGTATTGTTATTAGCACAACTCAAATTACACAGTCGCTCCCCTTATGATTAATAACTCAGTATTGTTTAATGGAGAGGGTCGTTGTCTCGATTCAAATCAATGCGTGGTTATGTGTGGTTGTCATGGCTTGTTAGGTCAATTGGTTTTACAACAGTAATGGATTGGTTGGTTGATACATAGTCACTAGTATTTTTGCACTAAGGGTTGTTTGGATGTTTAGCTGGCATTGGTTACAAATGCTTGATGTTTCTCGTGCATGCAACATTGTGCGTATGGTGTTTTTGCACAATGAAATAATGGCCATGGTAACTGAGGTTTTCTTTTGGGGTTGAATGATTATTGAACCAAATGATTGTAAAGACTATATCCATTGTATCCTTATGATTGTTCGATTGTATAAGCTTGAGTTTGCACAACATAGTTTATTACAGTTGGACTAAATTGAAGTAATATTGTGTTAGATTGATGACTCAACACAATGGATTGAGTTATTACTATGATTTTGTGTTTGTTTTTGTTTAATGGATATATTGCATCCTAGTGTTTTGGTGGTTGCACACTGTGTATGATATGGAGAGCTTGGGTTTCACACTCAGGGATACCCATAGGGTTATATGCATGTTTCATTGCATCCCGATCATTGGTTGAGACAGCATTATTGTTGATACCTCATTGTGTTGGATGGGTGGCCCAACTTCTTAGAGTCATATTAAATCAAGCTTGCATAGTGATGGAGTTACACTTGTATGATTGAATTATTCGGTGCATATCTTATGTTGGAATGGTGGTTGTTGTCTGTTTAATTGTCAATTCGGGTTTTGGCAGTTTGATCTTGTTTATTTGGTTACTGCCTGTATGTGTTTAACAAATATCATTGCATTTAAAATGATAGAACCGATTGCAGTAATAGTGTGACTTCATTGTTAATTTTGGAAACACGACTTTGAGTATGTTTGTTGATTGAAGTAATGTATGGCAGTGGTTGATCTGATGGTTTACATAGTGGGAATGGTTATTGTTCGAAAATTGTTATAGAATGAAAAGTGTATAAATGAAAGGAATAGAAACCCTTACAAATTGTGTGGAATGCATACTATCTTGTGGTGGCACTGTGTTGGATATTTGATTATAAACATAGAACTAGTTAAATGCACATAAATTGTTATTTGGTCCAATGATTGATAGTTGATGCATCTCTTTTGCAGAATGTTTTATGGATCACTTAATTAATTTCATGAACAGTAATCGTTCTTCTTCCCTTCAATTATTTCATTTTCCTCTAAATACAAACCCTATCACCTCCCATATTCATTTTTTTCACTTCCTATTCTGAGATTGATTACAGTCAAGATAATTTCATTGTTAAAGCAGTTGAAAGTGACAGTGTCTTGCGTGGATTACAGTGATGTTTTATTGGGTTTCTTACAGTTGATTGTTGTTGTCATTGAGAAGTAACCATGTTCTTTTCCCCCTCATGGTATCACGTTTTCTCTCAATGCAAATCCCTCTCATATCTCAGAACATAACCCTTTTCACCCCCTGCTCATTGATAAACGGTAAAACAATTTGTATGGATTGGATTGCATGAGTCTGATACATTGTTGAGCCAAATCCATTTCATATCTTAAAAAAGTTGTCATGTATGGTTAATTGAAAGATCATTTGCTAATCAATCACGCATGTAGGGATGAGTTATTCAAATAAAAGGGAAAAAACAGAGGCCTATTATGCCTTTGTCAAAGAGGAGGACTAAAAGATGATAGCATCAATAAAGGAAATATGGCCTCACAACTGGAAAATATGGCTTTTGATTTTTATTTTATCCATTATTGGTGGCAGTTGACTTCGGGAATGTTGGACAGTATGTTTTATTGTGGATATATGGGTAATGTGTTTTTTTGAAAATAATTCAAAATATCATGAGCTAAATTAACGAATGCGAATATATGGATGGGAGTAACAAGGAGATGTGATTTTCTTAATTAATAGTTATGTTATGATTATCACAAGCTAATGGGAGTCAAAAGGGGTCTCACCTACTAGTTATTATTTATTATGACCCTTATTATAATTATTAACCTTTCCCCTAACTAAAGTTGGTTGAGTCTTTTAATTAACTTAACTAATGAGTTGGTTCAACTACTTAACCCAATTATAATTTGTTAAAAGCAAAAGGAAAGGGAGGAACAAGAGGAGGATATAAGCAAAAGCATGTTAAGGTTTGCTCTTTGAGTTTATGTTGAGATAATTTAGTTTTCATTCATTCATTATTCATCACAAACCTAATTCTCTTTTATGATAGCAGGGTCTTATTGTAGACAACAATATTTAGGGCTGAATCACATCATTCAGACACTTGTTTTTCAAAGGTGTTGATCTATCTTTGATAGTCAGTGTAGACTTGTCTGTTTGTGAATTAATTTTCATGACTGACAAAGGCTATTGTGCAGATTCGAGTGGGAAACAATCTGTGGCAAGCTGATCCATCTTTTAGAGTTCATTTTTGTTTTTTGTCGAAGGTCCTTTTGTATGTTCCATCGGGGATGTCTAAGTTTGACTTTGGTTCAAAGTTTCTACATGATATTTTGTAAAGAAAATGACTCTATGATGAATTTGAATAACATAAAGTATTGCTTTATGTCTCGTCTGTCTTGATTATCATCTTGGTGACTTTTCTTCTATCTTTACATACATTTCAGCGACTGATATGTTCAGAAAATTACATAAAAAGTGAATTTCCAGCAAGTTTTTTGTTGATAAAAGACTAGCCTATGCACTTGTGAGTTAGGATGTTATTTTTGTTGGCTATAAACATAGGGTGATATTACCGTCTATTTTGTTTTAGCCAAGGAGAATATGAAAATGCTTGAGTAAGATCATTTCATATCTTTTCCTCAACATTTATTCTGGTGACTATACTAGGGAAATCCTTGATATCTCTCCGATTAAATTTTATATTCGATTTTTCATCAATACATATTTCTCTTTCTGATATTGATTTTTTGACTGTTTTGCTATTAATGATTTTTCATTTTGCAAGGCGGCCCAACCTTGGGCCCAATCTCCAAGACCAAACCAACATTGCTTTGAACTTGTTTCACACTATTTTAGACACTGCTAGGACACATGTTGAGCTTAATCGTTCTTGGGTAGCGATTGAACAAGATATTAGTATTGAAGAACAATTGGAAGCTAGACATAGACAACCTAGAAATCAGCAGTAACCCTTTTGTTTCTTCAAGTTTCGACCTTTCTTTCATGTCCTTAGACTCTCGTGATTCTAGAAGAAGAAGAGGCTTGTCACCCGAAACCAACCCTATTGCTGAAATAGGAAGAAGGAATGTTGTGTTGTCTTCCCAACAAAGTGATCTAAGGAGGACTTTATCCAATTCATCCATATCGTCTTTCTTGTCCCCATATATCATCCACAAGATGGCATATAGTGGTGGATCTGGTGGCACTGGAAGTGCTTCATATTCTCAATCTTCATCGTCATCAGTGATTGGTAGCTTGTACAACCACCATATCCCTGTCCAATCTACCACAAACCCCACCAAAGTGATTAAAAAGTATGGGATTTTTCATTTCAAAGAAGATACCACACCCACACCATGGCACGTGTCCTCTCCTCTTAACCTAGCACCTACTACTTGCCCACTTCCGAAGTTTAAAGAGAACTGGTCTTCCCCAGGGAGATCAGTTAGACATACAGACATGTCCTCTCTGTTACAGTTAGTATAAGATATGAACAATTGTATGATAGCATTTGAGCGGAAGGGTACTGTCTCCTCTCTCACCCCTGGAGCTTCATCCTCTTCTGCACTCCCTTTTAGAAATCCGGTTGAAAACAATTTTTAGCCTAAAGCTATCCTGCCTCGGAGTTGGTGTAACTTTTTTGAGGAGTACCACAAAGAAACCACATGTGAAGTAAAGAAGAGTGCTAGAGATAAGATCTCTAGTAAGAGACCAGAAGCTACTATCGTTTTCCTAGACTTTAAGGAGCTAGAGGGTGTCATGGTTATTAATACTAGGAACAAAGCATATGCTCCCAAGGGTAAATTTGACCCTACTCATAGTTCTTCTAGCCCGAGCTCATCCTCAACCACTGCTACGCTCCAAGTTCCTGAGGCTACTAAGAGTCCAATAATCATTCTCCCTCTTCCCTCTTCCAAATACAATATCTTAAATAAATTGGCCAACATCAAAGCATATGCAACCCTCCTAGACATGGTTGTCATCCCTGAACAACAGATACATCTGAAACAATTCATGGAAGGAAAAGCTTCCATTGTAGCCAATATTTATAAAGAGGTAAGTGAAGAGGATTATTCTATAAATAAAATCGATGTACATAACTTTAGATACCCTGTAAAAGATCCCCCTTTTTATATTTCTGTAAAAATCATGGATAAAACTACCCATTTTTTCCTCATTGATGGTGGTTTGGGCCCAAGTGTGATGTCGAAGATTATTATGGAAGAGCTAGGCTTGTCTTGTACAAATGAAAACGCCAGAATCATGCTTTCTTATAATATTCTACAACAAAACACCATAGGTGAGATTAAATATGTGACCTTAGTTTTGTGTGCTCATCCTGAAATAAGGATGACCCTCAATATTCAGGTAATCAGTATGCCAGTAAAAAATTACTCAATCATCTTAGGAAGAGATTGGAAAGCCTCAATAGGTGGATACCTCTCACTTGACGTAACACATCTATTTGTTCCTCGGAATGAAAAAAACATTATAGTCCTTAGAGAAGGAAGGATATCACCCTACATAGAGAGTGTCCCACAGCCTAACATAAACTATATCAAAGATTAATTAGGAGTGTATTCCATCTTTGGCGAGGAAGATAACATTCCCATGGAAAAAATCGATTTAGATGATGGCATGTGGCACATGCACTTTGATGGTTCATGCTCAAATGAAGGTAACATAGCTAGCATTATCTTGATTTCTCCTGTAGGAAAAATCCATAACTTCTCTTACCAGTTGGAGTTCACTCGCACTAACAATGTCTCTGAATTCGAAGCCTTGTTATATAGGCATTGAAAATGATTATAATCTTGGTTGTGGTCATCTTTCAGTTTTTGGAGATTCCAAACTTGTTTTGAATATTGTGTATAAAATTTACTCTCCTAGAAACAAGTTGATGAAACAATACACCCAAACTGTTTGGGCCCTTAACTTGAACCTTTTATCTTTCAACATCACCCATGTTAAAAGGGAGTTAAACTCAATGGCTAATCAGTTAACAATTTTTATAGCCTCCCCAAATCAACAACTTCTACCTTCCAATCCCTATATCATCCACATATTCCCGACAATATAGAATCTTAGCAGGTCTTCCCTAATGATGAGAGAATTTTTTATTTTATCCAAAATGAACCTTTTAAGCCTAAGGAAATTATATCCATAGAAGATAACATGATTCCTAAAGGCTTGACTCCTATAGAGAGTTCATTTTATTCGATTGATGTAGGAAACAAGGATAAACAAAAATAATAAGAGTCGAAAAGGAACGTGGGTGAAACCATATCCTTGAAAATTGGGACACCCGAGACTCCAAAGAACATCAAAATAGGTGCCAAATGTTTAGATGAAGAGAAGGAGAAGTTTGCCAAGTTACTTGGTGAATTTCAAGATGTTTTTGCTTGGTCTTATGAGGATCTTCGTGGTTTTGATCCTGGCCTTATACAACATACCATTCCCATTCAGGAAGGCATAAAACCAGTTAGGAAAAAACAAAGACCTATCAACCCTACGCTAGAACAAACTATTAGAAAGGACTTGGAAATTTTTTTGAAGGCTGGAATCATCTTTCCAGTCAAATGTTCTAAATGGGTCTCAAATCTAGTCCCTGTTCGGAAAAAAACTGGTCAGATTATATTGTGTGTTGATTTTTGTGCATTAAATCGAGCTAGTATAAAGGATCATGTCCCTCTCCCAAACATGGAAATGATTTTGGAGCAAGTTGCAGGGTCACAAATGATGTCCTTACTTGACGGGTTTTCTGGTTACAATCAAATCAAGGTAAAAAGGGCAGATAAATATAAAACCACCTTTATTACTTGTTGGGGTACCTTTGCTTACGAACGTATGCCTTTTGGTTTATCTAATGCAGGTGCCACTTTTCAAAGAGCTATGCAATTAGCTTTTGACGATTTTATCGGTAAGATCATTCAGATCTACCTTGATGACTTAACAGTTTACTTTAAAATCTGATCAGATCATTTTGGTCATCTAAGAAAAGTTCTCTTGTGATGTAGGAAATTTGGAATTTCCCTAAACCCTTCCAAGTCCATTTTTGGTTTTACCGAGGGAAAACTCCCTGGATACATTGTCTTTGAGTCAGGAATAAGTAGCGATCCTGAAAGGATTGTTGCTATCCTTAACCTTCCTCCTCCTTCTTCCAAGAAAGAAGTTCAAGCCTTTATGGGGGTTATTAACTTCGTTCGTAGGTTTGTTCCATATTTTGCAGTGATGGTCAAGCCAATCTATAATCTACTTAAGTAGGACCATTATTTTTCTTCGACTGGTGATGTCGAAAATGATTTTGAAGGGATTAAGAAAGCAATCAACTCTACATCGGTTTTGGCAAAGCCGGATTTTGAGAAGGAATTCATGATCTATACTAATTCCACTGAGGAGTCATTTTCTGTTGCCCTTATGAAAAATGATGACCAAGAAAATGAAAAACCTATGGCTTACATGAGTCAAAGTTTGTCTGATGATGAATTTAAATACTCTTTTATTGATAAACACATTTTTTTCTCTTGTTGAGGTTGTCAAAAGGTTTCTCCACTACATCTTAGGTAAGCATACGTTGGTAAAATTCCCTTTACCTGCTGTCAATTTTTTTCTCCACAAACTGGATAATTGAGTGAAGGAAGGAATCACTGTGAAACTCATCGTGAAATTGATGGTGAGAATGATGGTCCAACTGTTGGTAAGAATCCCCGTGAAAAGTGACCAAATGAGCTAAGTCCCCCCACGATATGAATGCATGTCCCCAACTTGACACTTGTCATATAGGAAGTTACTTTGGTCCACTTGTCCCAAACTTTAGAACTTAGGATAAAATAATTATCCATACTTTATGCTTTAGGAAATATTAATATAATATTCCCTCGACTTTTGGCCCTCCCTTTCCCTAACTGGTGAAGTTCAGTCCCCCATCTCTTTTATCGTGGTCGGTCTGCGTGTAGCGATGTATTTTATATTAATCATGATCCATGTACAAAATAGGTGCACTGGACTTTAACATCTAGGCACTCTGACCTAATACCAAAATGACGTAGCACGTGCCCATAGACACGCCCGCTCATAGGATCTTATCTTTTACCACGGCCCGATGAACACCAAGGTTCTTCTATTTCCCTATCGGGAAATTTGTACCTGCATAACTCTTCACGCGATCCCCTCTCTGCACTCGGAGGATCGGACTTCACGACTTCGCGAGGTCAGTGGTTGAGCACTGTACCCTCGAGTCCCCGAGACC
>ML797804.1:0-19312 GCA_009831015.1 Picea engelmannii | reverse complement strand
CGATTCACTGAGTCGTTGTACACAAATTCTGCATGTGGTAATATGTGGTCCCACTGGCTGTGGTTCTTTGTCACCAAGCTTCTCAGCAAGTCTCCCAGACTTCTTTTCACCACTTCCATATGTCCATCCATCTGAGGATGATACACTGAACTAAACAACAGGTTAGTTCCCATCTTCTTCCATAAGGTCCTCCAAAAATTCCCTATGAATTTCGTATCTCGATCAGGAACTATACTCCTCGGCAAACAATGAAGTCGAATGACCTCTTTGAAAAACAGGTTCGCAATGCGAGTCACGTCACTAGTCTTCTGACATGGAATGAAGTGTTCCATTTTGGAAAATCTATCCACCACCACAAAGATTTCATCACAACCTCTTTGTGTCCTTGGCAACCCCAATACAAAATCCATGCTAATCGCATCCCACGTTCTCTCTGGTATGGGAAATGGTTGATAGAATCCCGCATTCTGCTTCCTTCCCTTCGAATGCTGGCAAATTCTGCATCTGTCTACAAATATCTTGACATCTACTCGCATTCCTGGCCAAAAATATGACTCGTTCAACTTCGCGAATGTATTGTCATGAACAAAATGTCCTGCCAATCCTCCACTGTGTTTCTCCTTCAGCAAGTTCTCCCTCATGGAGCATTTCAGAATACACATTTTATTACCTTTGAACAAAAATCCTTCCTGGATCATGTATTCGGCCCATTGGCTTCTGTCTCTGAGAACTAGATAGTCAACTGCTTCATATGCTTCTTTAAAATCTTGATCATCTGTGTACATGTCCCTGAGATCATCAAAACCCAGTGTTTTGACTCTGAACTCCTGCAACAACAAACACTTCCTGCTCAAAGCATCAACAACTTTGTTAGCAGTACCAAAAATATGCTTAATCACAAAAGTGAAATTCTGCATATACTCAATCCATTTTACATGTTTCTGATTCAACTTCTCCTGTTGAGTCACAAACTGCAGTGCATGATTGTCACTGTACAAAACAAATTCCTTTGGGATCAAGTAATTCCTCCATTTTTTTAATGCCTGTATGATAGCATATAACTCATTATCATATGTTGATTACTTCAATTTTGCCTCATTCAACTTCTCGCTGAAGTATGCTATTGGCCTGTCTTCTTGACTCAAGACTGCCCTGATTGCAAACCCACTTGCATCGCATTTCACCTAAAATGTCTTCTGGAAATACGGCAACACCAAAACTGGTTGTTCCGTAATCTTCTGCTTCAACAAATTGAAGCTCTTCTCAGCCTCTTCTGTCTAGTGAAAAGACTTATGCCACTTATTCACTGTATCCATCATCACTGCACTAATTCCACTGAAATTTATGATGAATTTTCGATAGAAACTAGCCAGTCCGCGAAAACTTGTCACCTCGAAAATATTCTTTGGTGATGGCCAATTCTTAATCACTTCCACCTTATCTGGATCCATCCTCAACTCATTTGCAGAAATAACAAACCCCAAGTAAATGAGTTATGTCTTCATGAATGAGGACTTCTTCATGTTAATCAACAACTTCTCCTACTGTAGTCTCTGCATCACTGTAGCCAAATGATTCAAGTGCTCTGCCACTGTCTTACTGTAAACCAGTATGTCATCCAAATACACAATGACAAACTTCCCAATGAACTCCCTCAGGACTTCGTTCATCAACCTCATGAAAGTACTTGGCGCATTTGTTAATCCAAACGACATAACAATCCATTCATACAACCCCTCGTTGGTTTTGAATGTTGTCTTCCATTCGTCACCTTCTCTCATGTGAATCTGGTGATATCTACTTTTCAAATCAATCATTGAAAAATAGTTTGCTCCACTTAAGCAATCCATCAGATCATCCATCCTCGACAATGGAAATCTTTACCTGATGGTTATATTATTAATCGCCCTCGAGTCAGTACACATCCTCCAGCCTCTGTCTTTCTTTGGACTGAGTACTGTTGGAATAACACATGGACTCAAGCTTTCCCTGACCAAACCTTTATCCAATAACTCCTGGACCTGCATTTTAACCTCTTCATTCTCTTGTGGCGTCAATCTGTACGCGGCTTTGTTTGGCAAAATGGCTCCTGGTATGAGATCAATATGATGACTCACACTCCTGATCGGTGGCAACGAACGAGGTAATTCGTCCACTATTATGTCAGTGAACTCTTCCAGCAGTTCTTGAACTTCTTCTGGTAAATCATCCACTCTTGTACTAGTCAGAACAATCTTCAGTTTCCTGACCACAAAGAATTGTGGATCCTCCTTCTTCTTAACTTCTGTAAGGAGTTCCTTCCCACTCATGAGAAGTACAATGTTGCTTACTTCTGGCTTCACCTCTTTATCCTTAATTGGAAGCAACATGTGTGTCCTCCCATTCTTCTCCAGGGTGTATGTGTTCATTCGCCCATCATGAATCACATTTATGTCATATTTCCATGGTCTACCCAGCAATAGATGACAAACATCCATAGGAATAAAATCACACAATATCTTATCATTATATCCTCCTATCTTTAATTCAACTAAATATTGTTTTGTGATAGTTACCTGCTGTCCTTTCTGTAGCCACGAAACTCTGTATGGGCTTGGATGATCAGTCGTCTCCAGTTCCAGCTTCTCTACCATCTCCATAGATACGAGATTATCCATGCTACCACTATCCACTATGACCTTGCATACCCTGTCCTTGGTCTTGCAAGCAGTCCTGAAAAGTTTGGTCCCTTGGACTAAACTTTCCACCTCCTTCTCGGGTGTCAAAAGGACTTTTCGCATCATGAGCGATATTCCGCCTTCTGCATCTTCGGCCTCAACATCTCGCCTCTACGCCTTAGCAATGTGAGCTTCTCCAATGTCCTTCTTTTTCTCTGGACACTCGTAAGACTTGTGCCCATTCTTTCCACATGTGAAGCATGTGATTACTCCACCTCTTCCTCTTCCTCTGCCTCTAGTACGAGGAAAAGTATTATTATCATCATAATCTCCTCTCTGCTCATTATGCTGTCGTCTCTGATGAACATATGGCCCTCTCTGTGAGGTTCCACCTCTCTCTTCAAGTTGGAGGTTTCTTCCATTCTTCTTTGGGCTTCTGGTTTCTATCCTGGGCAACTGACTTGCCTCATGGTTGGCTTCTGCCTCGGCCCCTGTGACTCTACTTTCAGCTCAGCTTCTCTTCTACTTTCAAAGCCATCTGATAAGCATCTTCCACCGTCCGGATGGTTAACATGCTCATCTCATCCTGGATATCATATCTCAGGCCATTCATATATCTGGAAACTTTATCATCATTGCTGTCCCAATGACCTGCCCCGATGTTCAGTTTATAGAACTCTTCAGTGTATTCTTTTACTGTCATCAACTTCTGTCTTAGGTTCTGCATTCTCCTGAACAAAGTAATTTGATAATCCCTGTGGATGAATTTCACCTTCATATTTGCAATCATCCTATCCCAGCTCTTGATCTTTTGCTTGCCCTTGCAGCATCTATCAGCTTGTAGTTCATCCCACCACAATGCTGCATGTCCCTTCAAGCGTGTGACAACATGCTTGAATTTCTTGTCCTCTTTGACATCTTCGTAGTCGAAGTAAGTATCCAGAGCTCTAATCCAATCTAGAAGCTCCTCTGCATCCAAGTTTCCCTCGTAAACTGGAATGTCCATCTTCGCTCTTGCACCCATCCTTGCAATAGCCCTGATCAAACGCTCGTTTGATGCATCTTCAGCTGCAACTTCCTCTTCACGTTCAGCCTCAACTTCACTCTCGAAATCACTAAGATCCCCTGCACTGGCTATGCGTCTTTGCTTTGTCTCCATGTCTTTGAGTCTTCTCAGAGATCATGCATTTGTCTCTCCATGACTGGATTTGTTACCTGTCTACCTCTTCTTCGCGACATTTCCCTATCCTCTGGATCAGGTGACTGTCTGTCTCTCCTCAGCAGCATGGTGAATTCTCCTCTTCTCTGCTACAGAAAGAAAATAACCTTTCTATGCTCTGATACCACTTGGCATGTATCAGAGTGCTTCTTTATCTCCTTGCCTCCCTCGCCTGAAATATACAGACAAGAATCAAGCTCTAATACCTAAAACTGACGCAAAATGTGCCCACAGACACGCTTGCTCACATGATCTTCTCTTTTACCATGACCCGATGAAAACCAAGGTTCTTCTATTTCCCTATCGGGAAATTTGTACCCACAGAACTCTTCATGCGATCCTCTCTCTGCACTCGGAGGGTCGGAATTCGCGACTTCGCGAGGTCAGTGGTAGAGCACTGTACCCTCGAGTCCCCGAGACCCGACGAAAATCAACGATGACCTTACCTTCTATTTCGGAACTTTCTCTATCGCGATTTCGACACTCACGATATCGAGAAACTCGATTCTCCGAGTCCCGAGTCCCGATATGCCGAATCTCCGATGAGATCGCTACTTTGACTTTTCAACGATCCCTTATCTCGTCGGGACTTTGGACTTCACGGGATCACGAATCCTAATGTCAATATTTTGGGACTTCTCGCTGTGAAACCCCGATAAGGTGTGCCACCTGTCCACTTCACTAACTCTATTGTGGCCCACACTATCTTTTAACTGTCGGGATATCGCGTATCGCGATTTCACGATTCCCGTTGCAATGTTTTGGAGTTTCAATCCAGGAAACCCCAATACACGATATACGTGTAGATCCAACGACCCTCGTGGCTCGGATCAATGGCTCTGCCCCTTCTGAAATTTAAACCTCTAGGGAACACGTCGTTGTATCTCCCCTGCACCTTTGTGAGATCTGACGATCCATGGGATGTCGCGAGCTCTCCTTAGAGAATACTGACCATTCGTTTCTCCTGATGAATTCTGCGAAATGAACCAAATACTCCTCCATGAAGACTTGTCCACCTGCATGCAAACTTATGATGCTTCCTTCGAACTTTAGTCACAACTTCCCTGCGCTGCCCTTCAACAGTCTCGAAGGCTTTGTCCTTCCTGAGCTTCCTTATGACTCTGCGTCTTCCTGGAAACCCTCTTGCTCGCACTCCTTGCGGCAACCTTCAAACACTTTCAAGTGCTTGAATACTTTGACTCTACGCACACCTGCAGTAGCAGTCCTTCAGTTCTTCACTCAGGTTTGCAACCCTGAGACTTTTACCCGGCCTGCGCACTCCTTGCACGGTTCTTGTGTCCAACTGCACTTTTGGGATGAATGAGAACAAAATATATCTCTATATGAACCCTCTGTCAATGCACTCCTTGTGGACACTTCAACTGCACTCCTTGCAGGAATTCTCTGGCTCAAATAGAGAAACAATTGAAACTCATTCCTTCTTCCTCTTTAGACTTCAAACTCAAACATGAAATCATATACACATCATATAAAAGCAAATGTATAACAGGAATCAAACATTCATGTGCATATCAACATCAATACACAGAGAACAGACACAAAACCATGAATTTGAATCAAACTCTTTTATTAATTCAAATATCGGTACATGGGTGTTCTTACACAACTCTCTGGATGCTCTCCTTCTTAGTGCTCAGAATAATATTACAATGCACAATGAGGGTGTCTATATCCTGTTTCCCTCTTGCACTCTAGAAACTGTCAAATCTACACATTCAATTCTACCTACTTACATTAACTACTTTAAATGCCTTTCTATCTACTAAGGACGAGAGAAATCCTCTCAAGGTCTGATTTACAATATACAAGTGCGCCTCATCTTAATGGCTCATTTAAGATCGCGCAACAACTTCAAGGTGTTTTCAAAATTTGTACTGGCATTTGTCCAGCTGTCCTCCACTTCTGCGCTGTCTCACTTGATGTGGGAGATGCTCTTGCATCACAAAACATAAGCATCCCAGCTTATAATAACTGGCTCACCAGCCTATAACACATATCATATACACGAGGCTTGTTGTCTTCCATACTACGCACACTTTAGTTACTGCNCGCTGTCTCACTTGATGTGGGAGATGCTCTTGCATCACAAAACATAAGCATCCCAGCTTATAATAACTGGCTCACCAGCCTATAACACATATCATATACACGAGGCTTGTTGTCTTCCATACTACGCACACTTTAGTTACTGCGCGTGGTATCCGAGAATGTGCATGCTACATCATTTTACTGTGCAGTTCATGCACGCACTATGCCATGGGAAGTGCATTACAAAATGATGTCAAAACAACTCACCAGCTTATGTATACTTATATTACATTTACAATTGGGTTCGGCCGAGGGATATTACAATCCCTTTCCCTTATTTATGCACTGTCCTTAGTGCATCATACACCCACATATAGCAGAGTTTTCAAAAATCTTCAAAAAAATGTGAGTATTATGTCTGCATTGCATCCTCATGCTCTCAAGTAGTGTCCTCAGGACTGTACTGGGTCCATTGAACCTTTACAATCTGTATGGCTCGGTTCCGGATCTTCTTGACTTTCCGGTCCAAAATGCACATCGAATGCACTTGAAAAGCGCCTTCTTGCTCCACCTGAATCACATTCAAATCAATAACATGATTAGCATAAGGTATATATTTCTTTAGAAATGATACATGGAAGACATTATGAACAAACATAGATGCAGGCAATGCAATCATATAAGAAACTAGACCAATCCTCTTTAGGATTTCAAATGGCCGACAAAATCTGGTTGCCAACTTGGCACATCTTCCCAGCTTCAGGGAACTCCTGTTAGATTTTACTTTCAGGAAAAGATGATCACCCACTTTGAATTCTCTATGGGTTCTCTTCTTATTGGCATAATTTTTCTATCTGTCTTGGGCAGCTTTTAAATTCTACTTAATTTTTATCATTTGATCCTCCATCTCCTTGAGCAACTCTAGCCCAACTACTGTCCTATCAGCTGGATTATCCCAAATCACTAGAGTATTGGACTTTCTGCTATAAATTGCTTCAAATGGGATCATCTTCAATGATGCCTGATACCCATTGTTGTAAGCGAATTCTACCAAGTGTAGGTATTTTTCCCATTTCGATGGTTTGTCCATCACATACATTCTCAGCATATCTTCTATCACTTTGTTCACCCTCTCTGTCTGTCCATCAGACTTAGGATGATAAGTTGTACTAAAATTCAGATTCATTTTGAATCCTTTGAACAATCTTTTCCACAAACTCGAGGTGAATTTCAGGTCTCTGTCGGATACAATTGTTTTAGGAATCCCGTGCAATTGTGCCACTTCCTTCATGAAAATATCAATGACATCTGTTGCCTTGTGTGTAGTTTTCAGTGGGATAAAATGGGAAGCTTTCATAATGTTGTCCACCACCACCATGATCGAATCATGCGTCTTGCTTGTTCTAGGAAATCCTGTAATAAAATCCATTGTCACCACTTCCCACTTCCATTTAGGAATGGTTAAAGGTTGTAGCAACCCTGCTGGGTGCCTATTCTGAGCTTTAACTTTCTGGCATTCCATACATCTAGCGATGTATTCGGCAATCTCTCTCTTCATACCTGGACAAAAGAAATGGCTCTTGATCGTTTCCATGGTTTTCTGATATCCAGGGTGCCCTGCATAAGGAACATTTTGCATTTCATGCAAAATCATACGTTTCAGGTCCTGGACATTTGGAACAAAAATTATGTTCTTGCATAACAATATTCCGTTTATTCCCAAATTATAATTATCCACCTTTTGTGGCATCTTACCCTGTTGTAGCATTGCTACCAATTCTCTGTATTGTAGATTTGCATTTGCAGCCTCCATAATTTTTCTTTTAATATCAATCTGATACATGCTAATGGTTGTAGCATGTAATTCATGCACCTTCCTATTGAGTGTGTCAGCCACTTTATTCTCTTTCCCCTTGATATGCTTTATATCAAAGCCATATTCGCTTAGAAATTATAACCATATTATTTTCCTACCATTTAGATTTGGCCGATCAAATAAATATTTCAGACAGTTGTGGTCTGTTCTTAGCTCAAACCTCTTTCCCATGAGGTAGTGTATCCATTTCCTCAAGGCATGCACTATGGCTTCCAACTCCAAATCATGAGTGGCATAGTTTCTTTCATGATCCTTCAACTTCCTTGATTCATAACATATGACAAACCCATTTTGACTGAGGACTCAACCAAGTCCTTCATTACATGCATCATTGCATACGATGAAGTCTTCATCTGGGTCTACGATCCTTAATATTGGAGCTCTTGTCAATAATTGTTTCAAGTGTTGGAAACTCTTCTTGCAATCGAGTGTCCACTGAAACTTCACTCCCTTTCTTTGCAAAGAACTGATTGGATGTGCAATCTTTGAGAATCCTTTAAAAAATCTTCTGTAGTAGCCTGCAAGACCCATGAATGATCTCACCTCTTTCACATTCTTCGGTGCTGACCATTATCTAATGGCCTCTATCTTCTTAGGATCCACTGCTATCATATCCTTTGAAATGATATGCTCCAAATAATGAATCCATTTCTGATAAAATGAGCACTTGCTCAATTTGGCATACAATTGATGTTCCCTTAATACTTGAAACACCATCCTCAAATGATGTTCATTCTCTTCCTCTGACTTGGAATATATAAGAATGTCATCCAAAAATACAATGACAAACTTGTCCAAATACTCTCGGAAAACACCATTCATTAAGCACATGAAAACATCTGGTGCATTTGACAACCCAAATGGCACCACTGTGAACTCATAATGACCATACCTTGTCCTGAAGGCAGTCTTGATGACATATTATTCTTTAATCCTTACCTGATGGTATCCTGATCTGAGATCTATCTTTGAAAATGTCTTTGCATCCTTCAATTGATCAAAGAGGTCATCAATCCTTGGCAGAGGATACTTGTTCTTAACATTCACTTTATTCAATTGTATGAAGTCAATGTACAACCTTAGTGTTCCATCTTTCTTTCTCACAAACAAGACTGGGGCACCCCAAGGTGACACGCTTGGGCATATATACCCCTTCTTCAGAAGTTCTTCAAGATGCATTTGCAACTCCAATTCCGGTGTACTCATTCTGTAAGGAGTCTTTGATACTGGTGTTGCTCCGGGCATTAAATTTATAGAGAAATCAATGTATCTCCTTGGGGGTAGTCTGGGCACCTCTTTGAACACATCTTCAAAATATTTCAGGACTGCATGATCCTTCAAATTTGGCACCTTATCTCTAGGTGTCTTTGCCAAATGGGCTGTAATTATTTGACACCCTTTTCTATAACATTTCTTCAGCTGCAATGCTGAAATTTCTCTAATGGTTACTACCTTGGGAATTCCTTGTACTTTCCTTAGTTTCCCTTTCTCATCCAGGAAAGTAAATGCTTTGTTGTGACAGTCTAAGAGAGTGTGATGTTGGTCCAACCAATCCATCCCAATTATACAGTCATAGGAACCTAAAGGAAAGATGTTTAAATCTTCCTTGGTGTTCAGTCCATTCAAGTCTATGAGGCATGACTTAACCATCTCATTAAATTTTCTTCTGGCTCCAGTAGCCAGTTGCACCAACTAGGATTTCCCATGCTTTCTTCTTGGCAATTGAAAACTTTCCACCATCTTAGGGTCTATATAACTATGACTAGATCCTTAATCAATTAAAATAGCAATGGTTTGGTTGTTGATCATACCTTCCACTTCAATCATGTGGGACTGATACTCTACTTGCTTATTGTCCAGGGTTGCATAAATCCTTGGCACATATCTTCCCATGTCCTCCACCATTTCATATTGCCGTACATTGTGAACAACCCTTCCTTTTTCACCTCTATGAGGACAATCTCTAAACCTATGGTCTCCTTTACAACCCCAACATTGCATAGGTGGCTGCCTTGGCCCTTGACTCCCTGTGTCAATAATTATGGGTTCTTTAAGTGTTTGTTGTCCTTGTGGATTATTTCTAAAGAATGGTGGCTTAGCTCTCTTCTTCCTCTGATCCATCTTGAATTTCTTATTGTCTTCCCAAGCCTTTTGGAAAGATGGCATTTATTTATGTTGATCATATAGGCATTTAGCTCGTCTTATGGTCTCTTCTAATGTATTGGGATCATCATACTGTATTTTGTCACTGATAAACAATGGCAATCCACTCAAATACCTTTGAATTTTGATTGTCTCATCCTTGATGAAAAAGACATACTTTAGCAGTTCCATAAACCTTCTCTCATATTCATCTATGGTCATACTTCCAAGCTTGAGTTCAAAGAACTCTTTCATTTTCTTTTCATAGTATCTCTTACTCAAGTACTTCTTCTCAAAATACTTCTTGAATTCCCTCCAAGTAACACTTTTCTCTTCAATGTGTTGCACCTGTACAAGTTGATCCCACCACATGGAGGCTTTTCCTTTGAGTTGATAGATAACAGTTCTACCTTCTGCATGAGAAGAATAATTATGCAATTGAAAATACTTTCTCATGCCCAACAACCATGTTTCTGCATCTTCATCCTTCTTGTGCTCACCATCAAATGTAGGAGGATTGATTTTGTTAATTTCTCCTCGTAGATCATCCACCCCAAACCTCTTATACCTTCTAACAGGGGATATACTTGAGCTATTTCCTTCTCTCTTATTGGAATTCCTTGGGGAATGATGGTGATGTCTACTAACACTTTTTGTTTTTATTTTCTCATCCGAAGGCTTGTGACTTCCAGATTTGCTTGAGCCACTCTCCTTAACCAATTTATTTTATATTATATTCAAGCCCTCTAATAACTTCATGTTGAATTCATCCTTCTTCTCATTGGCTCTCATAAGCCTTTCATTATCAGATTTATGTCTTTGGACATCCTTCTGCAAATTCTTAATGGTCTCAGCCATATTCATGTTTTCATTCCTTTCTTCTCCATGTCTGTTGGAGTTCGTTTCTTCAATGCCCAAATGGACATCCACCCCTCTGCTCTCATCTTGTTGATTGTAATTCCCCTGTTCTTATTCCATTCCTATGGACTCTGAAATGGTCTGATCTGACCTAGTTGTTGTTAATTCTGCAAAACGTGCAACCATCGAAACTTATCAGGCTAACAATTCAATAATTCATGAAAAATATGCACCATTTTGATTCAATATATACATCAAAATTATCTCTCTCGATTTCCTGGTGTTATCACCACAACAATTCTAGATAAGACCCAAGTCTTGAAAACACGAACATGCAGTGCCTTTAGAGATACATCTGTGCAAGAAGGTGGTTTGTCGAAACCACTTTTGCCAAGACACGGTATCACGTGTCTCAACATGGACAATAGGAAAGACTCCATCTCAGGTGCTCACTCAACTAATAGCCTACAATCTCTCATTACCCACATGCCTGTCCCACCCAAGGAAGTGTGCCCCTTCTCTACTGAAGAGTCCCTCAGCTACCCCACTTCCCTTCCAGGGCTTCAGCAACAGGCCGGACCGAAAGTCTCAGAGCACTGTAGTTGCAGTTTAGCACCTTCAGGAATCAATCCCCAACAATTATCTCGCTCGGAGAATTGATCACGGGCCTAAAAACCCTCTTCTTCAATCCCGCTCCAAGGTAATCAAGTACACCAACTAGAAAAGGTTATGGAAACAAGATCAGATATGGTGAAATGGAGGTCTCACGGATAACTGACTGCGTGAGTGAAAATGGTCATGGAATCATTTACTGGATAACTGAGTGAAGGAAGGAATCACTGTGAAACTCATCGTGAAAGTGATGGTGAGAATGATGGTCCAACTACTGGTAAGAATCCCAGTGAAAAGTGACCAAATGAGCTAAGCCCCCCCATGATATGAATGCATGTCCCCAACTTGACACTTGTCATATCGGAAGTTACTTTGGTCCACTTGACCCCAACTTTAGAAGTTAGGATAAAATAATTATCCATACTTTATGCTTTAGGAAATATTAATATAATATTCCCTCGACTTTTGGCCCTCCCTTTCCCTAACTGGTGAAGTTCAGTCCCCCATCTCTTTTATCGTGGTCGGTCTGTGCACAACAATGTATTTTATATTAATCACGAGCCATGTACAAAATAGGCGCGCTAGCCTTTAACATCTAGGTGCTCTGGCCTAATACCAAAACATAAGCATCCCAACTTATAATAACTGGCTCACTAGCCTATAACATATATCATATACACAAGGCTCGCTGCCCTCCATATTGTGTGCACTTTAGTTACTGCGTGCAGTATACGGGAATGTGCATGCTACATAATTTTACTACGCAGTTCATGCGCGCACTATGCTATGGGAAGTGCATTACAAAATGATGTCAAAACAACTCACCATCTTATGTATACTTATATTACATTTACAATTGGGTTCGGCCGAGGGATATTACACAACTCTCTTTTACATTGATGATCAAATCCTCCCTGTGTCTGAACATCCTTGGTACAGGAATTTGGTTTATTATTTGTAGAACCAAAGATGTCCAGACAACTTAGACACTGACCAAAGGAGAAGACTCTGTCTTGAATCTGCAAGATATGTCATTATAGGAGACTTCTTATTACAGATATCAGTTGATGGTGTGTTTCTTCATTGTGTGAATAATGAAGATGCACAGAAATTGTTACAGGAAGCTCACGATTCTTCAAGCTCTGTCATTCATGTAGGAGGTCATTTTTTTTCAAAAACCACGGCTTTCAAGATTATTTGAAAGGGATATTATTTTTCTTCGATCTTTCGTGACTCTTATGTTTTTTCGAGGTCTTGTAACAAGTGCCAAAATTTTGTTGGGAAGGAACGTCTTCCAGCCATGCCATTACAACATGTCCTGCCAAATTTTCCCTTTTCAAAGTGGGGATTGGATTTTATTGGTCCTATTAACCCTCCCTCTTGAGTTGGGAAAGTTTTTTTATTTTGACAGCCACAAACTATTTTACAAAATGGGTTGAAGATGTCCCACTTAAACATTCCACAGACGATTAGGTAATTTCTTTCCTTGAAAATAATATTTTTTCCAGATTTGGTCTTCCATTGGAAATTATTACAGACAATGGTCCCACTTTCATTTATGATAATATGACTCAGTTTTTATCCAAGTTGGGGGTTAAACATTTCACCTCCTCAGCTTATTATCCCCAAGGAAACAGGCAAGTTGATTCCACCAACAAAAATCTGGTAAGAATCATAAAAAGGCTCATCGAAGATAGGCCTCATCAGCGACAAACTCTCTTCACTTATGCCCTCTGGGTAGATAAAAATACCACCAAAGTAAGCATTGGTTGTACCCCTTTTCAACTGGTTTATGGTCAAGAAGCCCTCTTGCCAACAGAGATGGAACTTTCTTCCTTAATTTTGATTCTACAGATTGAAGAATTGAATTCTTTAGATGTTTCACACAGGGTAAATGAATTACTAGCTTTGGAAGAGAAAATGATGTTTTCTTTGGATAATATTGAAAGGAGACAACAGACCGTTAAGAAATATTTCAATGAGTGTCAAAACTGTCAAGTTTAAGGTCAATGAAAAAGTTTTTCTATGTTATTTGGCTCACGCTGATAGGGGAAGACATTCAAAATTTCAGAAATTATAGCTGGGCCCTTTCAAGATCTCTTTTGTCTTAGGTACCAATTATTACATTCTAAAAGACTTACAGAAGTGATTGTTTTCCTACAGCACTAACGATTCTCACCTAAATCATTATGTGGAACCAACTTGAAAATCTCTAACGTTGTTTGGATTTTCTGTATTTTAGTAATGTAGCTCTATTTCAGTTTTTGTTATTTTCTCTTTTCCTACTTACAGTAGTTGATTTTCATTTTTGTTTTAAACATTTCCTATTGTTTTTACCTTTCTGTTACTTTATTTCTGCTACTTTATTTTTTTGCAATTTTATTTTGTTGGATTTTGATTTTGGTCATTTTTTTTAATTTAGTCGGAAATAAGATGTTGGATCAGTTATGTCACAGTGACACTCCTGCGATATATTGTTAGTCAATCAAAATCAAGCTTAAACGTCTGTCATGATGTTTTCCCTGAGGATACATTTGAATTTGTTGTATAATTTCACTGTTGTCTTGTAAAAGGATTGGTTATCTCTCGCTTCTTCTTCCCATTTCTTCATCCATTTGAAAATAAAAAAGCAGAGCGTTTAATTTTTCTCCTTGAGTTAAGAGTTGATTATGGTTGAATGATTATGCATACAGGGATAACGCCCTTCATACTTAACATTTTCCATGAGCTATTCCAAATTCCCAGTCATTTTTGCAGTGAATCCGCTCACTTCCCCCTGTTGCATAATTATTCTGGTTACATATTCTAACATTAATGTTCTTCATCTGCAAAACCATGAGTTATGAGTTCTAAATATGTTGAAAACATATTTCCCTGTGGAGTCGCCAGTTTGTTGACAATTAAATTCACAACAGAGTTTTTCCTGCAAAGTTTTGCTAAAAGCCTATTAATATAAAAGCTAAATAATAATAGTAGGTGGGACCCCCTTGTAGATTGAAAATCAAGTCTGGTTCTTATTCAATGTTATGTTACTGTACGAAACTACTTTCATGGTTGACGATATCTTTTTTTTGTGGATAATGGATCAAGCATATTATACATGTTTCCCTTGTTGTTCCAAGCTCAAGTTTTATACCGAAGTTTTCATGGTTATCATTGATGTATGTTCTTGGATCTATTACTTGTGACACCTGCAATAGACATACGTTTGTAATAGAAAATGAAAATAAATGAAAATAAGAAACTATCATATGCTAACATGCTATACTATATGCATTGAAAAGTTTGTGGCAAATCCTAGCTAACATATTATAGCCATGTGACTTATTGAGGTTGTATAGAGCATAGTTGACATGCACTTTTGTATAGTGGATATGGTAATATGTGAGTTGGGTAGTGCTCTTGGAAATTAAAGGTTTTTGTCTCGATGCATGGTTCAAAGTGGATGATTTGTTTGGTTAGTAGTTGGCATGTACTAGGAATTGAATGAACTTGAAGTGTGGAGGTGATGTGCATTTACTGCATATCACCTTTACTCTTGTTGTCAGATGCCACCCTGGTCAGGTTTTCACTCCCTATTCTGAGATTGATTACAGTCAAGATAATTTCGGTGTTAAAGCAGTTGAAAGTGACAGTTTATTGCGTGGACTACAATGATGTTTTATTGGGTTGCTTACAGTTGATTGTTGTTGCCATTGACAAATAACCGTGTTCTTTTCCCCCTCATGGTATCATGCTTTCGCTCAATACAAACCCCTCTCATATCCCAGAACTCTTTTCACCCCCTTCTCATTGATAAACGATAAAACAGTTTGTATGGATTGGATTGCATGAGTCTGATACATTGTTGAGCCAAATCCATTTCATATCTTAAAAGAGTTTTCATGTATGGTTAATTGAAA
The DNA here is from genome assembly GCA_009831015.1 of Picea engelmannii. Classification (NCBI taxonomy): domain Eukaryota; kingdom Viridiplantae; phylum Streptophyta; class Pinopsida; order Pinales; family Pinaceae; genus Picea; species Picea engelmannii. Next base: position 3,997 of record ML797804.1, on the reverse strand, counting down.
GATCATCTGCTAATCAATCACACATACATGGATGAGTTATTAAAATAAAAGGCAAAAAACAAAGGCCTATTACGCCTCTGTCAAAGAGGAGGACTAAAAGATGATAGCATCAACAAAGAAAAGATGGCCTCACAACTGGAAAATATGGATTTTGAGTTTTATTTTATCCATTATTGGTGACAGTTGACTTCGGGAATGTTGGACAGTATGTTTTATTGTGGATATATGGGTAATGATTTTTTTTTTTTTAATAATTCAAAATATCATGAGCTAAATTAACGAATGTGAATATATGGATGGGAGTCACAAGGAGATGTGATTTTCTTAATTACTAGTTATGTTATGATTATCATAAGCTAATGGGAGTCACAAGGGGTCCCACCTACTAGTTATTATTTATTATGACCCTTATTATAATTATTACTCTTTCCCCTAACTAAAGTTAGTTGAGTCTTTTAATTAACTTAACTAATGAGTTGGTTCAACTACTTCAACCAATTCTAATTTGTTAAAAGTAAAAGGAAAGGGAGGAACAAGAGGAGGATAGAAGCAGAAGCATGCTAAGGTTTTCTCTTTGAGTTTATGTTGAGATAATTTAGTTTTCATTCATTCACTATTCATCACAAACCTAATTCTTTTTTATGATAGCAGGGTCTTATTGTAGACAACAATATTCAGGGCTGAATCACATCATTCAAACACTTGTTTTTCAGAGGTGTTGATCTATCATTGATAGTCTGTGTAGATTTGTTTGTTTGTGAATTAATTTTCGTGACTGACAAAGGCTATTGTGTAGAGTCGAATGTATAGCAATCTGTGGCAAGTTGATCCAACTTTTAGAGTTTAGTTTTGGTTTTCTATCAGAAGTCCTTTTGTATGTTCAATCGGGGATGTCTAAGTTTGACTTTGGTCCAAATTTTCTGCATGAGATTTTGTAAAGAAAATGACTCTTTGGTGAATTTGAATGAAATAAAGGATTTCTTTATGTCTTATCTATCTTGATTATCATCTTGGTGACTTTTCTTCTATCTTTACATACATTTCAGCAACTGATATTTTCAGAAAATTACATAAAAAGTGAATTTTCAGCAAGCTTTTTGTTGATAAAAGACTAGCCTAAGCATTTGTAATTAATACTTGTGAGTTAGGATGATATTTTTGTTGGCTATTAACATAGGGTGATATTCCCTTCTATTTTTATTTATCCAAGCAGAATCTGAAAATGCTTGAGTAAGATCATTTTATATCTTTTCCTCAACACCACGTATATCTTGTTGTTCTCTGTGGTTGAAGATGTGTTATTTGCTTTCTGTTATACTATTATTTCATTTTTGTGTTATATATGAGAAATAACTTGTGGAGTAAGCTTAAGTGTGGTAAAGAATAGCTAGGTTGATGTGTGTTGTTGTTATGGATTCACTTTGTATTTCCTCTAGTTGTAGACACATGTGTCCTACAACCCCCTATTAATACTTCCGGTGAGACTGCATCTGCTTCACAGGTGTTGCCTAAAGGGCCAGTAGTTAGGTCTTTTTGGTGCGCTATAAGAGTTGAACCCTGGGTCTACCCTTGTGCCAACAGATCTAGATCATGAAAATTCAGCATTCAAGGACTTCATCGGGGAAAGGCATCTGATTGACATTGAGACTAGTAATGGCATTTTCACTTGGGATAAATGTAGAGGAGGATCCCAACAAGTTGCTTGCAAGTTAGATCAGTTCGTGGTCTCATAATCATTGATTCTTTATAGGATGCACATAGACACTACCATTCTTCCTACAAAAAGTTCAAATCATTAGCCAATCCGTCTCACATTAGACACCCAAAGAAAACCCCATTAAAATCCCTTTAGGTATGAAAAATTTTGGATTTCCCATACAAACTTCCTTAACAATGTCAGGAATTGGTGGAATAAATATCAGGTTAATAAAGGCTCCCTTATGTATTTATTCCAGCAGTGCCTCAAAAATCTTAAAATCTGCATCAAGCTATGGAACAAAATGGTCTTTGGAAACATATTCCAAGCCCAAAGACATCTAGAATCCAAAATGGAAGGTATTTAGTAGCATATCATTCTCCAAGTTGATTAGAACATATTTCTCAACAGGAAAATATACTTGCATCCCATCTCGAGGTGAGATAAAATCGAGAGGAAATATTATGGAGAAAAAATTCTTGAGTCCAATGGCTCAAGGACAGAGAACGAAATTCAAAAAAATTACATCACTCAATGGTCTTGTGATGTCACTTAAACTGCATCATTCATATTAGTGATGTGCAAGGTAACAAGCTCACTTCCCACAATTATATTGAACAAGATCTGACCACATTTTTTTAGGACTTTCTCATTGAACCCCAACCTAATAAAACTGCTTCCATCCACTCCATCACCAAAAAAATCCGATGTTTGATTTCATATAAAAAAAATCCATCCTTGTGTGCCCCATTTCCCTGGAAGAAGTGGAAATATCCAACCTTCATTTAGCCCCTAGTTTATATGGCTTCACTTCAGACTTATTTCATTGTTGTTCAAAAGTGATTAAGCTTGATGTATGGGCTCTAATGAAGGAATCAAAAAGGATATCTGGAGTCCTTCCTAACTTGAATGCAACCTTCCTAGCTCTTGTACCCAATGAAGAACAAGTTTTTGACCCCAATAAGTTTCACCCTATAGACTTATGCAATGTTATCTACAAAATAATATCCAAGTTTATAGCCCTTCGCCTTAAAACCCTCTTGCCCCACTTGATTTCCCTTGAAAAATTTGGTTATGTGGAAAGTCACAAAATTATTGATAATATCATCCTCACCCATGAATTCATGCATTCTTTAAAAAATACCAAATCCCCTAGCATTCTTATCACTATTAAATTTGAACGTTTTTGCGACAAAGTAGAGACGAATTTTCATCGGCATAGAGTCATTTTTGCGACTAAGATGATTTTTTTTTCGTCGGAATACAATCGTCAATCTAGCGGCCACACATGGATCTTCGTCGGTCTAGCGATCGAGAAAATAAGCCTATTCAAAATAGGGAAAATTTCAGCTAGCGACGAATGTTAGTCGGTAGAACGACTAATATTAGTCGCAAGAGTGACCAAGACAATCATAGCAAACTTAGTCAATACACCACTATGAGTCGGTAGAACAACTAACAGGTTGGTCGCTCTAGCGACTAACAGGTTGGGGTTTGCGACCAATTGGAAATACTAGCGACGAACATGTTAGTCACTCGACCAACTAATAGGTTATTCGTTCTAGCGACTAACAGGTTGGGTTTTGCAACCAATAGGCAATACTAGCGACGAACATGTTAGTCACTCGACCGAATAACAGGTTGGTTTTTGCGACCAATTGGAAATACTAGCGACGAACATTTTAGTCGCTAAAGCGACCAATATTGTGGGTTTTTTTTTTTAAATTATGCCATTCAACACGGGATCTTAACTAAATTTGATAACAGGTATTTAAGTGTGTCCAATCATGATGGTCGTGTAATTGTAGGATCTTAACTAAACCTTGATTTCAAAATGGGTTGGATGATATGGTGGAACCATGTGAAAGGAGAACTTGATCAAACAATGCAATAAATGAAACAAATTGACAATATGTAAGTTGATAGAGTGAATACCATGTTTGAGTAACTCAATGTGTAGGTCTTCCTCATATGTAACTCTATTGTTATTGATCATGTGAACAACTCTCTTGATGTCTCCAAAATAAAATATATGACATGAGGTAGGGCTATGGGAAATTTGGATGGAGCAAGGGATAAAATGAATTACTGATATATATCTTGTGGGAGGGAAACTTGTCTAGGTAAAAGGGTGCACCAAAAGACTTTATGTCAATTCTAGAGGGCTTCAATAATCTCATGTCTCCTAATGGAAACAAAACCATATTTTTTTATGATAGAGGAGATGCTAGCAATATTTCTAAAGGTGAGGAATAGAGAAAGGGACATGCTAAAGAGACTCTTCTTAGTTGTTACAAATGA
>ML797803.1:183243-194653 GCA_009831015.1 Picea engelmannii | reverse complement strand
ATAACTTGTCCAATGTTTCTGACTGAGAAGAGATTTGTTAGGGCATCGTACATCTTCTTTGATGAGTCAAGATGGGAGATGTAGGGTATCAAGTGGTATTTTATAGAATCCACTATGATACTCATGGCATTGATGTCAACATCCATGAGCTTCTCCATAGCTGCAACGTTCTGCAGTTCCTTCTCTTCTCCTTCTTCAAACTCTGGCTTCACGATCTTTCCTTTCAAAATATCCAGCACTTTATTCTTAGCAAGGATGAGGTCAATCCTTGTCTTCCATGCTCTAAAGTTAGAGGCTCCACCTAACTTGTTCTCAGACTTCATAGAGTTCGTCATGGTTGCTTGACTTGGTCAAACCCTAGATTTGACCAGAAATCCAAACTTCACGTCTTGGCCTTCTGAGAGTGCCGGGAGATGCGCTAGGCTAGGGCACATTGATATGTACGAAGATTAGGTCAATCCATTCACTTAAGGTGCCTCAACAAGAAGTTTAGGGTTTCTGCAAATGCTCCTACTAGTAACCCTAGTGACAGTGTCTTGGGAGATGCTACTGCTAGTAACCCTAGCGGCAGTTCCTCAATGAGCTCAATATCCTAGCGGCTATGTTTCCTTCCAGCATTTAGACTGAATGAAGGAGGTGTGGGCCCATAACCTGTTAGAATATAGAAGAGGGTGTGCTCATTTTACCATTGACGATACCCTTGTCACCCAACCATAGGCCGAGGCCACCCTCCGAGCACCTTAACCTTGACTGAGAATTTCTCCAGAAGCAAACCCTAGGCTAGATAGACAAACAAAGGGTAGCGCACCTTTCCCCAAGGATAGCGCATCACAAAAAATATGATCAGATATTCCAAACCCTAGCCAAGAGATAGTCCAAACTCATACTGAAAACTAGTTGCTGCTGCAGCTGCACTTGCAACTCTCCTCCACATGTGCGCACCAAACTGGGAACTGCAGTGCGCACCAAACTAGGAACTGTAGTTCTGAGATGCTATCAAATGAGAACTGACGCCCTGTATTTATACTGGTTCTGCCAGATTTGCTGGGGCTGACTTCTCCTTTTGGATATGTGTCTGTTTAGTATATTATTATTATTTCTGGCCGATTTCTTCTCTTGGAGGCTAATATCCTAATATAAATTATCTTCTTGAGCCGACAAGACTTCTAGGGTTATTATCCAACTCATTAGGGTTTTCTCTTGCTTTCTGGAGTCTTCTATTCTTGTCAGGTTTCACACATGGAGGTAAATACCTCCCGCAACTACCATAATATTAACACGGAGCCCCAAAGGAAATCTCGATCGTCGATCAAGAAGGGGTTGTTCGACCATTGATCTAGGTCGAAAGGTCAAACACCCAGGTGAAGACCAGGTCATTGATTTACGGGACAGGTGTCTGTAGATCGCCAATTCCGGAGAAGTGAAGTACAGAAGGAAGCTGAGTTTGAGATTTCAAACTCCTGGAGTCCGAAAATGCGAAGAGAGCCTCAACAGTTGATTTAGAGGAAGCATATATGGTCTGTAGATAAAAAGGGAACATATTTGAAGTGTTGATTGGACGTTATCTTCAAGATCGCGAGATCGACGATCCCGTGTCATTGCGGGGAAAGAAGTTTTGAGGAGGTTAAGGAATCGAAGGTGAGCCGCAATTTGAACCGTGGTTTCACCAAGGGGACGCGTGGAGGTCGTAGGAGCATTGCGGGCCAAAAAGTGGTTTAACTCCAGACCGCTTATGATTGCGCCTACAATCACGTGGTCATAGCCCCAGGTCATATCAAGTGAGGGCTTATCTGAAAGGGAGATAATATTGACATTCTGAATTTTTGCACAGAGCGAAAGGGGAAGGTCGCGGGTTGCTGTCAGACTTGCACCAGGAAGCCGAGGGGGGTTGTGTTTAGATATAGAGGGGGACCTTTAAGGTTCTAGACAGTATTTCGACTCAAGAATTTAGAGATCCAAGACCGAGAGGTCGTGCAGCCCTACGAGGGAGTAGGGGGGTTGCATCAATACCAATTGGTACCAAATCCTGTTTGCAGAATTGACTTTTGTAGGCCTAGGAGAGAAGACATTAAAGAAGAGATAGTCTGATACCATCAATTGGTATAAGAGAACATAATTTATTTCTGTAGGCAAAGGGGATAATCAGATGACATCAGGTGGTATCAGAGGACCGAGATTTTCTTACAGATAGCAGACAATAAAGAGGTGAAAGGAAGGAAAATTATTGATGCTCTATGAGAAGTTGTTGCATGGATGCATCAACAAAATTTTAAATAGCCGGGTGGGCTGTGAGAGAAGATGGAAATGCTCACAGATGTAGAATAATCCACAGGCTTTCCAGGAGGGCAGGTAGAAGGTGGAAATGGATACTGAAGGCCATGAGCGTGGTCGAAGAGAAGGACGCAAGCATAAATGCAATCCAAAGATGGATCTGGAGCTCAATGAGGTAAGAGCAAGAATGGAGTAGCTAACAATAAAAATGTAGCAGGATGAAAAAGTGCATTGGGTGTATGAGTGGCCCATGAAGAAGAAGGTGAGGTGGTCAGTTAAGGGATTTTTGGCTAGAGGACAACAACAACTGTTAAATAGGTGGTTGAGGTATGATGAAAACCTCAGTGACACAAAGGAGGAACTGATTCACATCTGTGAACCATAAACTAGGAGAAATCTCAACGATGAGGAGGAGAAGAGATCAGATGAAGATCTCATAAATTGCCAAGTGGGTGGAAACGGAATTTCAAGTTTCCAAGTGGGAAATGGAAAGAGATCAGGTGGAGATCATGTATACTGCTAGAGGAACATTGCTGAAAGTTCAAATTTCCAAGTGGGCAACAAGATGGGATCGGTTGATCTCATAGACTACCAGGTGTGCAGCAGAAAATTCCCAAATTGCCAAGTGGATAGCGAGAAAGAGATGAGACTGTCTGAAAGTCTCGGGAGCTCAGAAGTGAGTTCATGTCAACAAGGAGTGCAAATAGGGGAAGATTCATGTGGGTTTGTAGACCATGTGAATGAAGATGATGAGAAATTAAAAACCCTCACCATCCAAGAAGAAGACCGGAAGAGCATTCTAATTATTGGAGGGATCAAGATATTCCTACCAAACAACCAAGTAGAGACCAGTGCACATGATGAAGGTGCAGCAGAAGGAGAAAGACATCCAACAGAAACTGTCAAAGAGGAAGAAATAGAGCAGACACTGATGAGACCATTACCACTGTCAAGGGATGGTATGCCATCCGTTTTCATAGGGGATTTATATTTTTTTCCACTAACAATTTCCAAAAATAACACCCCAAAAGTATAGATGTCAATTTTTTATGTCAAATGACCATGTACAAGATATTTTGGAGCCATCTAACCTCTATCATATGAAAAAACTATCAAACTCCATTTTTTTAATAGAAGTTTAAAATAAATAAATATTTATATATTTTTACTGGTGCCAAACAATTGTGGTGCTAAGATGAATTTAATCTTCAACAAATTAACTAACTATTCTAAAATCTGCAATTTTAGGTTTGAAATGTTGGTCTAGTAAAATATTGCTATGAATGTTGAGTATATTTTGGGTGAAGATAAACTAATTAGTATATCTAATTCTTGGTGAAGATAAACTAACCCAACAACAATTCCTAATTTAATTTCAAACCTCCTTTGCCATTCCAACAATTTACCCAAGTTTTCTTCTGTTACAAATTACAATTCTATCTTAACTATATTCATGGAGTAACAACAACGTATAACTATATCCACTGAGTAACAACGACGTTTGACATAGAAATATTGAGTGTAGTGAAAATTAATTCGTAGACCAAGAGCCCGTCCGTGTAGTTCAGAAAGTGTACCAAATAAGAGGAGATAGAGGCTTTTGTTCGGAAGGTATTTGTAGACCAAGAGCCTGTCCGTGTTTGACTTGAGTTTACAGTTCAATATCTTATGAGGTGTATTTGGGAAAAGGTTTGTCCAAAAGATTCGATTTTTTTTAAAAGTTGAATTTGGTAAAAATTTATGGTGAGATGTACGTTGAAATTTTGATTTGGAAGGTTTCTGTCTCCCTCTAAATTGCTTCTATTAAAAATGAATTAAAAAGTTAAAAAACTTTCATTTTTCTTGATTTTCAAGATTGGTCTATTTCAGCCTAACTTTCTTGTACCACCAGATTCCAGTCTTTGTATATATTCAAAATTGGAGCAGTCGTGAAGTGCAATCACAAGTGGAGGTTACATCCAACTTGTCTAACATTGCATCACGATCAAGTATAGGTATTCTAAAATAAACTTTCAACCTTTCATTATACTTCCACCATTGTGCTATGAATTCGAGGGATTTTTAACAATGATGTTGAAGTAATAAATTTGGAAAGCCATCGTGATAAAGTGTGTTACATAATAGTTGGAAAGGAACTTATCATGATAAAGTGCATTGCATTACATAATAGTTAGAAAGTATATAAAGAATTTGAGGGGATTTAATTCAAACTCAAAGAGAAATAAGAGAAACAAGATAAAGTTAAAGAGAAATAAGATAGGTAAATCTTTTAAATTTAAATTATTATGTTGACAAGCGAGTTTAGTATGAGGGAGATGTTTATATAACATAACACATCAAAATAATAATAAATAATATAATTTAGCAATAAGGTAGTGAAAACAAATTTTAAAACATATATTATAAGTTGAAGTCATGTACTTTGCTTGATTATGTGTGATTAAAAATTAGTATTTGCACATTAAAACAATTATAATATTAAGATATATAAAATGTGAAAAATATGCTCACCTATACAAAAAACTATGTGCTGAAAACAATAACATTAAATATTAAATGAACTATCCTAGTTAGTTGTGTTGAGATATTCTTGGAGAAAGTTTTAAGGGAACTATATTAGTTGTTCTCTTTGATTTAGAGCAATTAGTTGCATTGATCTAATGCAAAAAAAATGCATTGATTTAAGTGACGATACACTAAAAAATGATTTAGCATAATCAAGTAGTTGTATTCATTTTAACAATTCAATATAGCATAAAACAATAATTAGTGATAATGCCATAAAATAACACAATAGGGTGCATTGATTTGAGTGATAATACTATGAAACATGATTCATAATTGAAGAAATGATACTAAAGAAATTAATCCTCTATATTGATTTCAACTGTGAGATACAAATAACTTAGTGAAAACAAATTTCAAAACAAATATTATAAGTTGAAGTCATGTACTTTGTTTGGTTATCTGTGATTTATCTATTATTAGTATTTTCACATTAAAATAATTATAATATTAAGATATATAAAATGTGAAAAACGTGCTCAACAAAGATTGAGATTGAACACTATGTTACTTTTTTATATTGAGCATGTTCCTCATGTAATTCATTAATTATACTTTTGATCCATACTCTTTATATTCCCAACAATCTAATGTAACTGAATAAATTTCAAATGACCAGATTAATATTCGACATATTTATATACATATTTTTGTTGATCTACAAATTTTGTGTGACCATCACAGACGAATGGAACCAATATAGATCCATATTAACCTCAAATCTATCAAGCATCGAGAGTGATCAAATCTCTAAAGGTGCAAACCTTTAACCATTCTTCAATTTTTGCACTCTAAAAAAGGTTTTCACCTTGAGAGATTTGATCCCTCTCAAAACTTCATAGATCCATGGTTAAGATGGATCTATGTTGGTACATTAAATATAAACAAATTAAAAACATTATCACTTCAATGAAAAATTACAAATTATTACACAAATTCATGATACTTTCAACATAGGGTGATCCTCCCTTCAACTTAGGATGAGGTTTCCAAACACCTTAGTGAGAGAAAAAGTCAAAAAAATGTTTTTCCAAAATACTATGATACTGTTCGTTAGTGTTTCACTATCACCCCCCACCCAAGAACCTTATTCATTTTTTAGTTTTTAGTCTAATTATGTACCTTCGACCGAGGTAACCTGGGAATTATTTGAGGAACGGTTCAGATCGAGATATTTTTCAGATGAGTATAAGGATCAACAGAGAAGTGCCTTCCATGCTGTAATGCAGAATGGAAGATCCATTGATGATTATGAGGCATAGTTCATGGAGTTAGTAACTCACGTGGATTACATGGTGGTTGATGATGGGCGACATGCATAGAGATTTCTTAATGGACTTGATCCCTTGGTTCGGCTGACCCACGTCGATATAGCTCATATTCTCTCTTGATCCTACCCATTAGGTAATCCAGAGGTTAGCCTAACCGATCCTAACCATCTTGGGATCGACTCTAGGTGTTGGAGATAGATAGGTGGGGTTTGGATATATGGCCTTTACCCATTTTTCTAGAAGCCTTCAACCTTCAACCTTCAGCCCACTTGTTACCTGCTCTTCTTTTCTCTCTTTTTTAAAAACTTACACCAACTAGAATGGCTAGGGATGGGATATGTTATAACCTCAAGGCCATAGGAGAAACTACCTGCCTTCTCTCCTTGATCTTGATGCTTGCATGTTGATGCCCTTGATCTTTTACTTTCTTACTTGAAAATGGAGTTATGGCTTGCTTATTTCCTTGGCCTTATTGTTTCAGTGCAGTTTTCCATATCTCGGTACCTGCAATATCTATTAAGGTAGGTACATTCTACAGGGTTTTCAATCTGTCCATCTGTCAGACGAATTATTAACTGTGACCAAATCACACTAACCCCACAAACCATGTTGTGTGAAATTGACCTCCTATCGCACCTAAAAAAATAAAACAATTGCCTACCTTGACTGATTCTAGGGATTTGATCCAGTCGCAGGTTTCCCTACGACTACCTTTTAGCAAGTTTCCCTATGGATACCTTTTAGCGTGGGGTTTGGTTCTTGGTTTTTAGCTAGATGAAGCTCACATATTTTAAGGTATATCTATGTTAAGGGTATTACTTCTTTAAAAACAACAAAAAGCTTGCATAATGTGAATTATTTGTATGGGAAAGCTATATATTCTCTAGAAACAATAGCTGGAAGAAGGAACAACATCTATTAGTTCTATGAATTAAGACAACATGATTATGGCTCATTGGTGAATTAAATCTTTGGTCAATTAAGACATTCAATCATTGGTTAGGGAAGACACATAGAACATTGGTTCTTTCTCTTCATTAGGTAAGAACAAACATTAGGTTGGTTTTTATCTTCATTAGGAACATTATGTCTAAGTGGAGATAGATAGGTGGGGTTTGGATCCATGGGGAATAACCGAGGCCTTCTGGGAATAATACACATTAAAATGATTTGAAAAGGGTTCATCATTCCATTAATCTCAATCTATATCAAATACATTGATTGAGAGGGCTCCCAGGATTTGTCGAATTTTGCTTTTTATTGGAGCACAACTCACAATCCTTGAGTCTCATATTCTTACTATGTAAACTAACCAAAAAACTAATTATTAACCAATAGATATTGACAATTTATCACCAAAGAACAAGATGTACAACATGATCAAATAGAGCTTCATGCCATAATAACTCCATGAGTAATGGAGTACATATGAATATTCAATGCCTCATTTTGGCTTTGATATGTTGTTTCTTTGAATATGTAAACTATCTAAACCATTTGGAAACAAGGTAACCTTGATGAAATCTCCATTCCAACAAACATGAATTATATGCATGTTAACAATTGAACTACCTATTTTCCCTAAGGCCAGTTTGATCCAAAATGGATATGTATCGTTATTATATAACTTTATTGATGATATGGAACTGTGAATATAGAATTTAGCACCTAGAAGTTATGGTTTGTATTAGATCCAAAAAATCGCATTGACGAACCAAAATTGAACCATAATTGAAAATTATTTGGTTTGGGGTCCATGAAGTGGAATTTTTGGGTCTCAAACCTCAAGGACATGCATGTTGGAGGTCCTCACTACATTCTACAAGTTGAAAACTCTCCAATAGTGGTTTGTGTTTGTCAAACAAATTCTATATGAAAAATTTATGTCTCCAATGAAGCAACAACCCAATTACTCCTCATAGTTCCAGGTGGCAGCCATGTCATCTCACCATAATTCACACTGTGGAGTTTGTAATGTATGGGAATTCACTAAAAACTTCTAGAAACTTCATGTAGATTTCAAGTGGGTTATGAAACCCTAAAATTAACCCTAATTATAGCTATCAAAACCTAGAAAAAGGAGAGAAAGGCGTTAACTTTCTTTAGCCATCACTGTTTTTCCACAGTATGAGAAAAAGTGTGGAGGAGATACTAATAAAGTAGAGAGAGAGAGAGAGAAGAAATATATAAAGCATTATAGCATACTATAGTGTCCCATAAATTCATAATAAGAATGGATTTCTTTTTATTTTGTATTGTAATCTCCATTATATAAAAGACAAAAGACGTGATTGTTTATTTCTTGTTGAGTTTTCTCACATCATTCTCAGGGTAAATATTATGCTCCATTGCTTTTATTTTCTATTGTAGTTTTGTATTATATGCCACAATAGTTAAACAATATTACTAGTGTGCTTTAATTATTTCTTAAAGCACTAAAAGTAGAAAACAATAGTTGTGTAATGGAGCATAGGCTCATTGTACTAGTTGTAATTTTTAACTATGTTTTGGTGTTCCAACCATTGGAATATCTAAGGTGGTTAGGGATCATGTTGGTATCAAAGAAATTTTATTTCATAGTTTGTGTGGTTTGAGTGAAGTATATGCTTGCCTTTCTTAGAAATTATAAATATAAAATACAATTGCACCCTATGGATTCTAAGATCAACACAAGAAGGTTTAAGAAGTAATGGAAAACCTAAAAAATGGAATACGAGCACATGGAAGTACCCATCGATGAAGGGCAGTTAAGATTTAAAAGATTGAAAGATCAAGTAGCCAATTGTTCTAAGAGTATGGCCTTACTCATGGTCACTATTGAGAAAAATATCAACCCCTTTTCAAAGTAGCCCAACTATGATGATAAATTGAAAGAGCTTGAGGAGCCAAGGAAAGAGAAAAAAAGAAATGAACCTTGAAAAAGAGAACTCTAGTAACCAACCTTATATCAAGCCCTACCAATGTGAGTGTAGACATAGTTAAGTTAAATCACTAGTTGCAACAATTGAAAGTCTATTTCAGTGTGCATAATGTATGGAAGGAGTGAAAAAAATATTTTTCTAGACTCAAGTTAAAATGTCATGAACGAAATTTATGGGAAATATACATTCATGCCCTTAGGTTAGGGTGATACCCATAGATAATTAATTGGGAGGTATTTAAAGACATCCTGAAGTCCCAATTTTACCATATCAATTATGAGGAGAACTGCATGATTCAATGGAACCACTACTAACAATGGAAAGGATAGATTGTACAAGAGGACACTATAGATCTCTCGAAGTGATCCATTAAGTTGGGAATAAATCCCAAGGATCCAGATGTGATCATCAATTACATAGGTGGTCTTCATAGTTGAATAAGAAGACAATTTATGGTGTTCAATTTCAAGAGCATAGACGAGGCTTGTGTGCAAGCAATGTATATGAAGACTTAGAATATTAAGGGGCACTGAAGTGATTAAAAGTAGCCATACCAACATGGAGATTCCAATAAGGTTGAGAAGAACAAGGACTTTGACGACAATTGTGACCATTGCAACTCATATCAGTTGGATTTCTACACTAATAGTCTTCACTCAATATTTCATGAGTGAATGGATCAAGATGCATTATCACTCCAACAATTGTAATATTATGTAGTGGGTGTCATGAAAGCATGTTAGATAGATTTTTTGTATATCCTTTCTTGTACCTTATTAGTAGGTGGAATTATTGCAAGAATCCCAACCATTTGTAATGCCTCACTTACTACATATTTCTTTGACTTTGAAAGTATTGTAGGGGTTGATGATTGGTGTGGATGATGGTCTCTTTTCCCAGGAGGTAGCGCTTCCACTTCTTCACAACTTTCATAATCACATAGAGCTATGTGTCATACAAGGGGAAATCAAGTATTGCTCCATGAAACAACTCTAAATGATAGCCATACTACTCCTCTTCCTTGCATAAGCACTACCCCTAATGCATATCCATTGGCATTTGTCTCCAATTGGAATGGTCACTATAAATTGGGCATGGATAGGACCAGAGCATTGTTTATCTTCCTCTTTAGGTATTCAAATTCTCATTTTTGTGGCTTAACCCAATGAAATCTATTTCTTTTGGAAGTTGTGGCATGCAATGGTGTCACTACTACTGGAAAATTTGCAATGAACTTCCCCAAGTATTGAGCTTCTCCCATGAAACTTATGGCCTCTATCAAGTTGGTAGGAATAGGCCATTGGTTGATGGCTACAACCTTGTCTAAATCCACCCTCATCTCTTCTCCACCGATCATGTGTCCAAGATAAATCAAGGACTCCTTCATGAACTCACATATGTTCAAACTTTCAATTAGTTGATTCTTCTTTAACATCTCTAGTACCTACGTTGCATGTGAGATGTTCTCTTGCCAAGTATTACTGAATATTATTATGTCATCTAGGTACACTATTACAAATGAATCAATAAAAAGGATGCAGTGCATCATTCATCGATCTCATGAACATTGCAGGTGCATTTCATAAAGCAAAAGGTGCCACTAACCACTCATACAAACCTTGTCTCATCTTGAATGTCATCTTCCACATGTCTTATGCTTTGATTTTCAGTTGATGGTAACCAAATTTGAGGTCAAACTTAGTGAAGGAATTTTCTTGTTGTAGTTGATCCAGCAAGTCACCAATCCTTCATAGAGAATATCTATTCTTGATGGTGATTTTGTTAAGGGCATGGTAGTCAATGCATATTCTTTATCTACCTTCCTTAATTGGCACCATGATGATGGGTGGACCACATGGTTACATACTAGGCCTAATGATTGTTTGTTCCAACAACTACTACAACTACCTCTTCATCTTGTCTTCCTTAATGATGGACTACCTATACAACCCAATGGAATCTCATGCTCAACCTCTTGCTTAGGCGGTATCCCTTGAGGTTCTTGGATGATCCAGATTATTTTGAGAATGAAATGAAGGCATTGATGTAACAAAGAAATACATATATATATTTCAAGAAACACATAGATACAATAATACAAATTTTCTATTAATGAGAGAAATTTATAGAAAATGTCAAAATACAAAGTGAATGAACTTGCTAAAATGGTGGCAGATTATCTCTAAGAAGAGACATGATGACTAAGCTCATTTGTAAGAAGATTTATTTACAAAGAGGCCCCAAAGGCCTTTTTAATATAAATCATAAATGATAAAACCCTAAAAATACAAGACCCTAACCCCATGAGATGAAGCGACAAAAGGTTTGTGGGCCCCGATGGGGGTAGTTGATATGTCAACTTCTCGAGGGAGTAAATTTTGC